>CAUYRT010025300.1:0-41456 GCA_963574885.1 Lepilemur ruficaudatus | reverse complement strand
GGATTCTTCCAAGAGACTCCTTGATTTGATAAATGAATTTGGTAAAGTCTCAGGTTATAAAATCAATATACACAAATCAGAGGCATTCATATACACCAAAAATAGTCAAGCCGAAACTCAAATCAAAAAGGCAATACCTTTCATTATAGCCTCCCAAAAAATTAAATATCTAGGAGTAAATATAACAAAAGATACGAAAGACTTATACAAGGAGAATTACGAAACACTAAAAAAAGAAATTGTAGAAGATGTAAGAAGATGGAAAAATCTGCCCTGTTCATGGATTGGTAGAATCAATGTTGTGATTTTTGTAGTCTTCTGTGATAGGTCTTATGATCAGTCATAAGTGCATGAGAACCCCTCCTTCATGACCTTCTCAGGCTCCATGTCAGAGTTTTAATACAAGTGACTCCATTTTTATTCTGAAAACTTTTACACTACTTTGTAAGCAAGAACAAAAATTACCAAAGTCTAGATACTTGGGATCTTGCAGGAATGGAAGAGACAATAGCTTCTCAACACCAAATAGTGTTTGAGTTTTAAAACCTGGTTATAACTCAACCTTCAGGCTAAGATTATATCAAAGGTATGGTTGTTAAAACTTCTGATTGCATTTCACATACAGATAAAGGCCAAACTAATAGTAATTATCCTTTCAGTTTGGCAAAGTAACTCAAGGCACAGAGGTTAAATATCTGATTTTCCTGATACAGCCTCAGAATGCTCAAAGCATCTGATTACTAGGTCCAGAGAGAAAGGTGCAGGGGTGAAAAAGCAATGAAATATAGCAAATACAAGGATGACTAGGAAAGAACTGCGAGTCATTCCCTGGCATGTAAAATTGATTGGAATCCAATACATAAAAAACTGAGTTTTTGAAAGAGGGGTACTTCTGAAAGTACTGCCAGCCAAAACTAAGATGCATGTGTCAAAGTAAATTAAAAAGGAGACCAGGCCTGAAGAATCCCTGAGCAGACAAAGCCAGCTAGGCCTCATAAGTGACCTTAACTTTGTTTTATTTACAAGCATAAGCAAAACTTAAGCTGTTTCTTATAAATACCTATTTTAAAGAAAAACAGAACTTAAGCTCAGCCAATCAGAGGCAGCCAACAAACTTGTCTTTCCAACAGGGTAGACAGAATAAGGCGTCTGTATAACTGTACTTGCTTTATTTCTGTGTATCTCCTATAAAGCCTCCCCTTTGCATTCCCTTGGTAGAGTTCCTGAACCACTTCTTGTTTGGAACTGCTCAACTAATGAAACATCATTTGCTCAAATAAACTCTTTAAAATAAATTTTTAGAGTGCCTCAGTTTACCTTTTAATACATGTTGAGCTAAAACCCCATTCTAGAGATGTGGTTTAATATATTATGAAGATAATAGGGACACCACAGAAGATATGAGACTCTTTTGAAGATGACACCTTTTTTTCCTAGTTCTAAAGGTACAGTTTGTTTTTTTTATATAACAATTACTTTATTCCTCCCTCTCAGGACATCTTCAAGTATCTCTGGCCCTAAAAGAGACCTGCCATGGCTACAGGATCCTACAAAGATAACAGTGCCAACTACATACCCTTATGTTAGATGTGAGAAGGGTTAGTGGGAGGAAAGAGCCATCACCAAGAAAGAGAAAAAACTGAGGCATGTGACTAACCTAACAAATGCTTGAAGGCACCAGTCAGAAATCCAGCTAAACTATCATTTACCATTTTACCAGTTCTATGAAGATCTTAAAAGAGCTCCCATAGCAATGGATTAGTGTTATCAGCCAGAAACGCATTTGGGAGATAAGCTGGTGAGAATGACTGAGGTGATGGGAGTAGATACCCTGTTCTTTCCTCAGCCACGACAGTGGTGAATCCCACAGTGAGTACTACTACGAAAACGTCCTCCTCTGTACTAGGCTTCTCTTCAGATAGTAAAATCCAAGATTTTTATCATAATTTCTCATTTTTAATTTAGGGATTGATATGCTAATTAAGGTATTAATAATTTTTATTGTTTCGGTACTTCTCTGTTACTATTTCTTCTACTGCCATTAAGAAATTAGTTTTACTGTATGACAGGGCCATATGGGTCTTTATGAAAACATAACTATCATTATTCAAATGATTTAGCTAGCAATTTCCATACTAACACATATTTTATTTCTTACATAAGAGCCACAGGTGATAATTTTCCATATTCAAAATAGTACCCAAACAATGAAGTCTAGTGTTCTCAGATACTAATATGGACAGTTTTTCTCTCACGGTTTTCGCTGTTTGGTTCACCCTTAAATGCAACTTATGAACATATTACAGTCCTCAATTAGGAGACTAGCAGGAGATTGAAGAATGAAATTGACAGGAGATTTCTCAATTAAGAGATGGCAATCAGCATCACCATCAATATCAGCATCATCATTTATTAGATTTCAAATCATTTACTAGCAGGAATGAACTCAAAACCAGCACTTTGGATTCAAAATCAGACCCTTTATGCCATTAGTCGTACATGCTTCTGTCGAAATTAATTTTTAATTCTCACAGAGGTACTATATTCATACTCAAAAAACATATTGATAAGCTAAAAGACAAAAATAAATACCAGGAATATTTATTACATTGTTTTGGCCATTTTAATATATTCTATTCCATTTAAACAAAGCTTAAATGCATGTTAATGTGAGTGTGCATACACAAACACCCACAAATATGCTATAAAACCCTTATTCCATATCAATAAATCATAAACATTAGTTATTCAAGTTGTTTTATGAGGGGGAAAAAGTTTCTATGATCAAAGAAATCCAAACAGCACATACTATATCCTTCTCTTGGATTTTAACAAAACACCTTAGAATATTAAGGACTCAGAGAGGTTCTTCAGAACAGAACATTGTTTAATGTGCTTCATCTGGTATTTACCAAATTTATTTTGAAAATGAGAACTGTTTCTATGCAACATTTATCAACATCATGCTAACAAAGGATCCTCAGGAAATCCACTGAGCAGTACCGCTTTATAACATCTTTCTTAATAATTACATAGTATGGCATAGACCTATGCATTATTTATTTATTTAAAGAATATTCTTTCAAAATATTGTTTGGGGTGTTTCACAGTATTTCATATAATAAACCTGCTATGATTTGAGTTTGTCCCCACTAAAAATCATTTTGAAATTTGACCCCCAGTGTGGTGGTGTTGGGAGGTTTGGCCTATTGGGAGATGTTTGAGTCTTGGGACCAAATACGTCATGAGTGGGTTGGTGCTGTTCTTGGGACAATGAGTGAATTCTCATTCTTGCTAGACTGAATTAGTTCTCATGTGAATGCTCCTGCAAGCATGTGTTTTTATAAAGCCAGAGTTGTTCCTGAAAGCTCAGCACTTGTCCCCAAGGCTGCAGCAGAAGAACAAGGACAAATAGTTTGATGACAAGGAAAGAGGAGTTTATTAATTTGTTGGTAAATGAGGAGGATGGAGACTCCTGTCTAAAAATGTCATCATCCTCCTAATAAGCAGAAATACAAAGTTTTAAAGGGAGAGTTCTCAGAGTCAGGCTATATTTTGATCCATCCCATCTCCGGGGAAGACAATGTCATGACCTCCACCCATCTGGGAGACCCACCCAGACCTCCACCGCCAGGGACAGTTCTGCTGAGGCATCTTCTGTAATATACAGAACAAAGGACTCTCTCCTGCTCCTCCTGACCACTGGCCTGAGGCAGACATGCAGGTTTTAATTCCCCAAAAGAGTGAGAATGTTTTAAAGAGACAAAATATTTTATCATTTTTTAGGCCCTTTTATCTGTTACAAGGTCCCTCTCAGGTTTTGTCTCTTTGCAGTGTCTCCTTCCCCTTTGACCTTCTGCCATGTTATGATGCAGCAGAAAAGCGTTCACCAGAGGCTGAATGATACTAGCACCATGCTTCTTGAAATTCCCAGCCTGCAGAACCATGAGATAAATGAACCTCTTTACTTTACAAATTACCCAGCTTCAGGTATTCTGTTAGGCAACACAAAATGGACTAAGACAGAAACTTAGTACTAAGGAATGGGGTGTTGCTATAAAAATACATGAAAACATGAAAGCAGCTTTGGAATTGTATAAAGGGCAGTGGTTGGAAGAGTTTGGGGAAGCAGATCAGAAAAAGACTGTATTTCTGGGAAAAGAGCATTAAGGGTGATTCTGGTGAGGGCTCAAAAGAAAACAAAAAGAGGAAGGGAAGTTTGGAACTTCTTAGAGGTTAAGTTGTTGTGACCAAAATGCTGATAGAAATATGGAAAGTAAAGGCCATTCAGATGAGGTTTCGACAGAAACGAGGAGGAACTCATTGGGAACTGCAGCAAATTCACCCATGCTACACTGAAGGAAAGAACCTGGCTGCATTGTGTCCATGCCCTAGGGCTTTGTGGAAGGCCAAAACTTAGGAGTGATGACCTGGGAGTCTGGTGGAAGAAATTTCTAAGCAGCATAGTGCTCAAGAAGTGATTTGGTTACTTTTAATGGCTTTTGCTCAGTTATTATAGCAAAGGAATTACCTAAAAGCCAAATTTATAATTAAAAGGGAAGAAGAGTGTAAAAACTTGGAGAATTCACCATCTGGCTATGTGGAATAGAAAGAAAGAACATTTTTAGCAGAGGCCTCCTAGAATGCAAAGAGAGACCTTTTGATAAAGAGATTAGCAGGATAAAAGGGAGCTAGGTGCTAACAGTCAGAACGATGAGAAAAAGGCTCTGAAGGCCTTTCCAAGTTCTTCAAGGTTGCCCCTCCCAAAACAGACCCAGAGGCCTAGGAAGACTGAATGGTTTCCGGGTACAGGCCCCAGGCCACTGCCCTCCACCACCTCAAGGCCCTGCTCCCCACATTTTATCCTTTTGAAGCAGCCCTGGCTCAATCAGCCCCAGATGCAGCTGATGATGCTGCTCCAGAGAGCACAAATGGTAAGCCTTGGTAGTATCCATGTGCGTGTGGTGTTAATTCTGTAGGCCCACATATCACAAGGGTATGGAGGCCTGGCTTCCTCCACCGAGATTTCAAAGGATATATGGAAAAGTCTACGGGCCCAGACAGAGACTTGTCAAGAGGTGGAGCCACCACAGAGAGCCCTGTTAGGGCAATGCCATGCAGAAGTGTGGCATCAGAGCTGCTGTAGACAGTCCTCGCCAGGGCAATGCCTGGTGGAGCCACAGGGGATCCCAGAACTGAACAGCCACTAGCAGCGTGCGACACCAGCCTGGAAAAGTAGCAGGCACTCAGCTTCAACTGTGAGAGCTTCCACATGGGCTGTGAGGAGCAGAGCCATGGCAGTGGGGCTGTCCAAGTCATTGGGAGCCCACCCCTCACACTAGTATGTGGGACATGGAATCATGGAGATTATTTTGCAACTTTAAGATTTAATGTCTGCCCTGTTGGGTTTCAGACTTCTGTAGTAGAGCCTGTCATTCCTTTCTGTTGGCCTATTTCTCCCTTTTGAAATGGGGATGTCTACCAAATGTCTGTTTCACCATTGTATATTGGAAGTAAATAACTTGTTTTTGATTTTATAGGCTCATAGGTGGAAGGAAGTTTCCTTGAGAGTCTTAGATGAGACTTTGGACTTTTAAGTTGGTGCTGAACAAGTTAAGATTTTGGGGACTGTTAGGATGGAATGATTGTATTTTGTGTGCAAGAAGGACATGACATAATTTCCATAATTTTCTTTGTTATTTTTCTACTAAATATAATTTATAAATGTTTTAATTTAGTTTTACTTGTGGCTGAGTTTTAGGAAAATGAAGTCATTTATGTGTTGTTTTTGGAGAAGGGTGTATACCTGGTTCCTTTTATTCAAAAATATATTTATGTAAAATAGTCATCTAAGTGGTGTTACATACTTTATTTATTATAATTTATTATTCCATAGTTTATTCATTGTTGTGGTTGAGTAGTACTCAAATGGATAAATTTGCCACATTTTATTTATCTGTTGTGTTGATGAAATCTACTCTTATAATAATACTGTCATGAATGTTCTTATACATGGATCCTGGTGAACATAAATATATTTTTTTCTATACTAAATGTATTTAATAATTTTAATATTATTCAGGATATCTGTTCCTGATACCGCTCCACAAAAATCCTGTCTGCCAATTTAATCAAGTTAGTCAAAAACCATTTCTAAACTGGAGGCTAACATCTGACTTATGTTATTAAAAGTAAGCATTATCAGTAAGAAAACTTGACATACATGAGAGTATGAACAGGATATAAAGTATGAATAGTGCCTGTCAAATAAAAATGGAAACTTTAATGTTTAGTAACTAAGTCTTACATAAATGTATATATGTACATATTACATATTTAAACATTTTTTATTTTGTCTCCAAACAAATGAATCTGAATGGAAGTAGGGCTAGAAGAGCAAGTTAAGTCACACAAACAAAAGGCTTTCAAGTTGTAGAAACTTTTCTTTGAAAGTAAGCCTTAAATAGATAACTTCTCACTCTTGAATTTAGATATTTTTCCTAATAAAAATTCCTTCATAATGAAACTTTGAACATCATCAACCATAGGTCATGACCATGGCTTTTCTTCTTCATGTTTCTTTCCTTTGTCCCTCCTATACAACTTGAATTTTCTAAGCCTTTTACCCACTTGTATTATATTTAATCTTCCGTATTGGTGCCACAGAGTCAGAATTGTTTATTGTCTACACTACAAATTTACAAAGACTCATCAGTTTGTTTTCTGCTAGAAGACACACATGTCCTCCTAATCTCTTGTATTTCATTGAGAACCTCTCGGCCACAGAAATGACAGACTCATTTTAACTTTTTGTTTTCTAAAATCAGGATAAATGAGTGGCTTGAAGAATAGATGAGTCTAACAGCCAAGTGAAGCGTGAGGACTGATTTGTCCTACAGCCTATTAGGTTCCCAAATTGATATGATGAGAGTCAGGAAGTAAATGGCAAATAGCAGGAGAAAGAGATCACAGTTTGCACAGCTTTTATGTGGACGTTGGTGCTGGGACCTTGCGATCCTTTGTCATGAAGCTGCATCTTTTTGAGATGTTCACGCAGGGAACAGATTAACAGCAGAAACCTATCGGGGACATTGTAAAAGAGTATAAAGTTTGCTAGAGTAGATACAGTCGTATTTGAAAGGTGTACAGTGCTCCTCAATTTGATCTTCCAAGTCACATTTCTTTCATATTCTTTTGTCTGCATACTGTCATTCATATTTACCACTGCAAGATGACAAGCCAAAAAGACCAAAGTCCTCAACAGTATCAAGAAAACTACACTCTTAACTCTCCTTTTTAGGTAAAGTAAAATAAGGTTGGAGAAATTGGCAATTTTGAGCAAATAAAGTATGCGAAGGCTAGTTGCAAGCTAGAAGCTAAAATAGTTGGTTACTGCCCAGGTGATATAAACAATAATTCTTACTTCTAGACTATATAACACTGATTAAACACAGTTGAATACCAATTTAATAGTATTATTAAGAGAAAACGAAATCTGGAGACCACTGGAGCAGTGACAATTTGATTAGCTCAGATCTTTTGTCTCCTGACCCAGTAATGAAGTTCACCAGTGCTATAAAGTCATTGGCAAATGTCCAAGAACAAATTCTGCATTACTACAGTGGAAATGTTGCTCAGTAGTAAACTTACTGTGTCTAGAAGCAAAAAAAGACAAACCTGATATCGCTGGTTGTGATTCCTTAATATATTGACCTTAAGTTGTACTGGCACCTGGTTTTCATTGTGCAGTAAAGTTTTTGTTTTCTTTTAAATTCTGTTACCAACCTTAAGCAGGAAAGCACCAGAGTATACTATTTGCTACATTCAATGCTGTCTTTATGGAAAACATTCTTATTCCCAAAACAGCTCAAAATAATTCCTATTCATTACTTTATGTCCTTACCATAGGCTAGAATCTTTTATAGCTGATGTTGGAGTGAAAGCTGAATTCTCATTTGTTAACATGCAAATAAAGGTGTATTCTCTTTCATTTTTGCAGTGTTTTGCCTTGTCTAACCTCTACATAATTTGGGTTCATGAAGTTTAGATGTTAGCTCTTAAAATTTTTAAACTTAATACATAGAATGTGCAGGAAATGGCTAAATTGGTAGACAGAGATTAGTCATCTGGGGATGACCTTAATGGCTCATAACCATTAAGGGTTTATTTTAACAAAAACATTAGATCCATGTAGAAAAGCTTAAAAGGAACTTATCTATAGGTTTTTCAAATGTTTCCTATCAAAAGCTTCACAGTTTCCCTAGGAACCCCCAGAAAAACTAATACTCCCTCACATTGAAAGCTGATAACCACTCCTTATATTTAGCTTTATTGTTTACAAGCTCATAGACACTCACCAACACACACATCCCACCACCGATACATTTCATGTAGTTTACAGGAAATTCTAAGGAGCTATAAGACATAAATTATTGTCCTGTAATTTCTAAAATAAAAAATGAGTCTCAGAGGGCTCATTTAGACTTTAATTCTTTTCTTTCACACCCAGCTTTTTAGTCCATTATTAATACTTATTAAGCATGTTTGTAATGTTTAGATCTTTTTACAAGCATTTCCCTGCTGAGTCTATTTAACTGTCATTTATTTAATTAAAATATTCAGTAACTTTATAGATACTAATATTTCATTGTGCTTTTGATTGGAATTGGACACAAGGATTTGGACACAATTGCTATTCTATCTATTCAAGAACATAGAATATAGATATGTTCATTCAGATCTTCTTTTATATTCTTCAGTACAATTTAATAAACATTTCAATAAAATATGATGTATGAGACTTATTTCCAGGTGCCTTCAAGTTTTTGTTGCTACTGTGAAAAGTTCAGTTTTACATGTCATATTTTAATTAGTTATTACTGGTAAATGGATACATTAATATTTTATTTGGTAATATTTCTAAACTTACTTATTCTATTTGATAAAATTACTAATTATTTCTTTATGGATTACTTTAATAATCCATAGGAAAACACATTGTCTGTAGGAAAAACAAATCTTTGTCACTTTCATTCAAATTCTTGTAAGTTATCTCTTTATCTGTTCTTACTGCATTGACTAACATTTCTAATATGAAAGGACTTCAGAAAGTTCATTGAAATATGAAATTAAAAGATAAAAATTTTAAAAATGTAAACTTTATTTTTCAATATAGGCTCCATGAAGATCAAGACAGTTTTATAAGTGATGATACCAGGCATTTAGCACATTTCTAAAGAATTGAGTGTCCTGGGAATTTAAACAAGTCAACGCAATCTTTTTCCTATTATTAACTGAAAAAAAGTGGCCCCTATAAAAATTTTTTAAGATTTAGAAACAAAAAGAAGTCTAAAGGAACCAAATCAGGACTGTAATGTAGATGCCTAATAATTTTCCATCAAAACTCTCACAAAATTATCCTTGTTTGATGAGAGGAATGAGTAGGAATATTGCTGTGATGGAAAAGGACTCTCTGGTGAAGCATTCCTGGGTGTTTTTCTGCTAAAGCTTTGGCTAACTTTCTGAAAACATTCTCACAATAGCAGCTATTATTGTTCTTTGGCCCTTCAAAAATCAATAGCAAAATACCTTTAGCATCCAACAACATTGTCACCAGCTTTTGTCTACAGCTGATCTGGGCACAAAAGTTTTGGCACTTGTTGAGTAAAAAGTTTGCTCAACTTTTTCAGTTATAATTGTGTAAGCTGAACTAATTGAGATGTCTATCATATTGGCTATTTTTGTGCTATTAATCGTAGGTCTTCAATTAGAATATGAGCAAAATTGATTTTTTTCCTCAAAAATTGATGTGGATGGTCTTCTGCTGCAGGCTTCATCTTCCACATTTTCTCATCCTTTCTTCAAATGAGTCTACAACTGTAAACTCCTGATATCTTTGGAGCATTGTCCTCATTTTAAACTTTTCATGAAACATCAGTGATTTCACCATTCTTCCACTGAAGCTTCACCATAAATTTGCTAGTTTTTGTTGTTTCAATTTTAGCAGAAATTCATGTTGCTTTAATGGGGGCTTTTTTCAAACTGCTGTCTTATCCTTCTTAGTACTTCAAACTAGATCCTGCTCAGATATATTGTAACAAATTAGTACAAGTTTATTTTGGTGCAAAAAAAATTTGAAGTCTATGCATAGATTTTTTTCATAATATGCATTTTCCATGATCTTTTTGAAAGCTTTGCTTAATCATGGCACTAGTATAAAATATTCTACATTTCAGCATTAAGCATAATGTTCCTGCATTTTAGTATATATACATCTTTTTGTGGGTTATTACAATATCCTTCCACATATATTTGGTCTCATGAAAAATTTGGTCAAATAATACTTTAATATCTATTAATAGGGTTCACTCAGGAGAAGACAATATAGAAATTTGATCAGGAAAAGTTTATCATAAAAAATTATTAACTATAATAGGGAACTGGAGTGATAAGGGGTTGATTAGAAAGAAGTAAAGATGATGCTACAGAAAATAAAAACAGCACATATTAAAAACAGCCATTATCCACAGGGCTAAGATAGATATGGCACCCAAAAAAGAGCCTACAGAGAGACAGACAGAGAGAGAGAGAGAGAGAGAGAGAGAGAGAGAGAGAACATCCAGGGCTAAGAACAAGACCTTGGTGAAGACAACACAGCCATGGCTCACTGAGCTGAGTCACCAGAAATTACTGGAAATTCACTGTCTACACCTTGCCAGAAAGCTGCCTCCTAAGTGTTGGAAAAGCCATTCACTAAGGGAAGTCTTGCCAGTGGTATTTTGCTATAAAACCAGCCAAGAGACATGCTGGGAAAAGCTGCTAACTGCTGGGTACTGCTAATCATCGTCCATCTCAGGAGCCTGGTACTGGAGGAAGTGCCCATGCTACCAAGCCAATAAATTAAAGATGTCCAATTTATTTAAAAAGTGTATTTACATACCTTTTTTTTTACTATGTACTAGTATTATGTTTCTAATATTGTCTATTAATATATTTGCTTTTGTCTGTTTATTGATTTTTACAAAGAATCCTTTAGTCTGCCCTAAACTGTACTTTATTTTAGTTTTCTGTCATCAATTTCTTCCTTATTATATGCAAATTATAAAATAGTTAAAAATACAAGCATGGAAACCAAATTACTTGTGCTAACATTTCAGTTTTTCCCATTTCCTAGCTGTGTAACCTTGTGCAAGGTACTTCTTTTATTCTTCAGTTTCCTTATGTACTAAATGCAGTATGATTGTTTTCAGGCTTAATCCTGAAAATATATGTAGAAAACTGATGTATAGCTATCTGTATACAATAAAAATAAGTTAACACTAACATTACTATTAACATTATTTTATTTCTAACTTCTTTCTACTTTTTTAAGATGACTTTGTCATTCATTTCTATCTTCTTGAGCAAAATATTGGCCCATTCACCTTTAACTTTTTTTTTAATAAATACATTCATAGATACGAATTTTTCAGCATTGGCTGAAATTTTCAAACTTTAATTTAGGTAGAGCTTTTGTTATTGTTTAGTTTTAAATTTGAGATTAACCCTAATGTGTGTGGGTTTTTTCTTAAGATTTTATAGCTATGATTGAATCAGAGAGTAATTTACTTTCCCAACTTATGGCATATTATTATTAATCTTATTTAATTAAAGTATTATATTATGGTAATCTGAGAATATAGTTTGTGTAATAGCCATTCTTTGACATTTAGTGAGGTTTTTTGGCTTATTACATGGTCTATATTTGAAAAAGTTAAATGTTTCACTCAAATAATTGTGTATTCTCTGTTGGTGGAGCACTCTACATTTATCTATTAAACTTATTACTTGTTATTCACATCCTTTTTGTAATTACTAATTTTGCTTGATCTACCAGCTTGTGAAATACTTGAATTTTTATGGTACATTGATTAAACATTTTGTCCATTTTTTAAATTTTGATTTATTTATTTTGGCACTCTATTTTTAAAAGCACTCATGGCCCTAATTATTGTGTCTTATTTATTGTTGTTTTATTAACTTAAATATCTGTCCTTAAATACTGATATAATGTACCTTAAAAAGCATTTCATTTGATATTAATATTGCTCCATCAGCTTTTGGTTGGTTGATATATTAGTTCAAGATTTAGCTTCATATTACAAAGCTAAAGAAATGAATACAATCATACTAGTGATTTAATTAGGTGGAAGTTTATCCATCTCTCATCTAACAAAAGGATCCAAAGTTTGGATGCCAAAATGCACATGATAATACTGGGGATCTGGCATGAAGGAGGAAGGGGAGAATGAATGTTGGAAAGCCCCCAGCAGTCGACTGTTTGTATTCTTACATCTTTATCCACATATTTTCTACCATTTTTTATTTATTTATTTTAGGTGTGACTCTTGTATATAAGATATAATATATAAAATTAAAATATATAAAATTTATAAATATATAAAATTTAATATTAATATGCAATACTAATATTAATATATACATATAACGTACATTTACTAATCTAAAATTTGAGTGTTTCTGCCTTTTGATGACTAACTTAATTCATGTAGTGATTTTTGACAACTCTGAACTTATTTCTAATGTCCTACTTGTGGTTTTCATCATGCTTTCTCTTTTCTTTCCTAATTCTCTTTGTCTGCTTTGTCTTGGATTGATGGAATTGTTGCTATTGCTTTTTCCAAGCCATCTATTTTCTATTTTTTTGTTACATAGCACACATTTGTTAATACACATTTCTTTTTTAATCATGTTTAAATTAAATCACTATCTTCTTTCAATCCAGGCAAATTTCTTGATGTTTTAAAATTTCTGTGCACTATCAATCCCTTCTAATATGTGCTATGCAGATTTTTTGTTTTATTAACCATCTTTATTGAAGCATAACTGTATAATTTATGTAGAGTAAAATTTAGCAATTTTGAGTATGTAGTTTGTATATTGAATTTTTTTTACACTTTCAAAAACAAGAGAAAACAATTGTTTTACATTTATTTCACATTTTTACAGATCTTTTTTTTCCTTTATTGAAGTATAATTTACATATCATGCCTTTACTCCATTTTAAGTGTACAATTCAATGATTATTAGTAAATGTACCAAATTGTACAGCTATTCACATAACTCAATTTTAGGGGATTTCCTTCCCCCTATTGAGACCCCTAATACCCTTCCCCAACTACATTTCAAGCATTCCCTTCCCCTCCACAGTGCTCACCCCATCCCTGAGATGTGGGTCTACCCCCCACCCTCTGAATCCCTAGTGAACACCACCACCATTTGAGCACTGTAGTGTTAATCAGTCAGTACCAATTTCATGGCGAGTACATGTGGGGCCCGTTCCTCTGGTCTTGTGTCACCTCACTTTGAATAATGGGCTCAAGCTTAATCCAGGATAATATAAGTGGTGCTAGCTCACTGTCGTTTCTTAAAATAGAGTAATATTCCATTATAAACATATACCAAATTTTAATAATCCACTCATGAATTGATGGGCACTTGGGTTGTTTCCACGACCTAGCAATAGTGAATTGTGCTGCCATAAACATTCGAGTGCAGATGTCTTTATAACAGAATGTCTTATGATCTTTTTAAAAGGAAATTTCTCAGCGTGATGTACAGTACACTGCCATTTCTGTACATACCTCTCAGTAAAATTGATACTACTTGCTAGTGTTAGATAGGAATTGGGTTTGTATTTTGGGAATGCATCTAAGTGTTGAGGCTGACCTGAAACTTGCCATAGAGACAGAACAGAAGTCCTGAAGGGGACATCCTCATTCTGATTACATTTGATTCTTGCTGTTTTTATTTCTTTTCCTCATTTCTTCTTTTCCTGGTTTATTGATTTTATTATAATTAAGTATACATTTATATCATGAGAACCTTGGTGACACAGCTACAAACAAATCTCTCTCCTTCTCAACTTCCCTGAGAACACAAGGTGTAAAAGGCAAACAGACCTGGGTTTGAAGTCTTGCTCTGACACCTACCAGCAGTATCCTTGGACAAGATGCTCCATAGTGGATGCTCCAGTGCCACACCCAGTCCACCTTCACTGATCCAGTGGCTCTGAGGGCTGGCTGCTGATGGCTCCCAGCTGTTCCCATCCCTGATGAATTTTCCTTGATAGAGATTATAACCCCCATGGGAGGGGGGGTAGAGTGGCTTCCCACAGACATGACTGGCTAGCACAGGGGCACAAAAAGCTGCCTTTTTTCTCAAGGTGGGTCCAACTCTGCAGGACGAAGCATGCTCCAGAGCTTTGCTTGGGGTCAGACTGAAGTGCACCACAGCTGAGATACATCTCTGCTTGGCTCCCTCCCTTTTCCTAGCCTGCTTCCCTTGCTTCCTCCTTTTGAGGGCGATAAATCTTACAATAAATCATGTGCACAAGAATCCCTGTCTCAGGCTCTGCTCTTTGGGTCTCTGTTTTCTTATCTGTACAATAAAAGTAGCTCACCAATCATAGAATTATTTTGAGGCTTAAGTGAAAGGCTTAAAAATCAGGCATTCAAGGGCTGGTACTAATTGTTGTTATTGTGATGTTTGGCCATAGCGTAAAGAAATGCCAAAAAACTGAAATCCTATTGAAAGCTTTTCAGAGTGTCTTGTTATTCATTCTGTTTGTTCTGGTCATCATGGGCCAGTAGATGACACATTCCCATTGTCAAGAAGACATTTTCCAGTTTCTAAGTGCAGGGCTGCCCTCTAGTGGACTCTGAATAAATGTTACTTGAGAATAATAGGTAGTTCTTGCAGCCAGATAGCAGCTATGTGAAGATTGAGCTATATACTTCAGTCTCAGTGAGCTTCTAGTGTCCTCCAGAGACAAACCACTGCAAACAGCTATCCTCAGAGCATATGTCCCTATTCCCTTGAGGCTTGAGTTTTTGAACCAGATGGAGACTTAGAGAGATCTCTGCTCCAACTTCTCATTTCCAGAGAAAAAACTCATACTTCACAGAGGTGAAATGACTTGTTCACTGTCTCATGGTGAATAACGACAACTGTATTCTAATCCTGCCTTAGCCCTGACTCCCAACTAGAGCTGTTTTTGTATAATGTGCTGCTGTCCATGTGGATGTGAATTCTTTGTCTAGAAATAATTCCCATTTACTTAATTACATTTGTCCCTAATTATTTTATTACCTTCTTACTATTCTTCCCTTTGCTCATTTTGCTCTAGCCACTCTGTCTTTTTATTATTTTTCTAGCACAACAGGCAAACTTCCTACTTCATAACCTTTGCACTGGCTGTTCCTGCTTCCTGCCATGCTCTTCCCTGCACCACCTTCAAGTCTTTGCTCAAATGTCACCTTCTCACTCTGACCACCCTATTTCATATTGCACCCACATACACACCAACACTCCAGGACTCCTTTGATTCTGCTCTACTTTTTACTTTTTCCATAGCCCTTATCATCTCTGTCATGCTAAAAATTTATTTATTCATTATGTAGCATGATGAACGTTAAGTGCCCTGAGCACAGGGATCCTTGTCTCTTTTGTAAACTAATACAGTCTATGTGCTTAAACCAGTACATAACACACAATAGGGGCTCGATAAGTATTTGAATTAGCCTTCCAAAATGAATTTGTCACCTAGTGGAAGGACCACTGGCTTCAACATTTCCACTTATTGAAGGCTGAGGAGAGATTGAATAAATTTTCTATGCTCGATGAAGTATCAGACCACTGCCACCTCACACTGCCTACCACCCAATATCAGCATCACAATTACCCCAAGAGAGTAATCTTGAGAGGGTGGCTGTCATTAGGACCCCTTATCCACTGTCCCCTGAGGGGCCTCCAGGACCCATCCTATAAAGCCTCTTATCTGTCATAAAGCCAAGCTCTTCTATCCCTGGATTCTCTCCCCATGCAGTGCAGTTCAGCCTCTATTCTGACTCCACTTCTGCCACCTTGACCCCCAAAACCTTTCTACTCTGCCCACTGGAGCTCACCACCGTCATCAGCAGGGGCCCCTATCCTCAGCTCTTCTCTGAGTGTTGCCATCATTGTTTTGCCTTAAAGCCTGCCTCTCCCCCAAGGACATAGCTGCCTTGCATCTTTTTCAAATAATAGCTGTTTATTCACTTCCCCATTGTAACTCTGGGCCTATTCTAGACTAGAACCCCAGGTCCTTTGAAGCATTTGCTGTCTGAATGTACTACCCACCACCCATCTTGTCCCAGCCATCTGTCAGCCTTGTAGCTCCCCTCATTCACAGAACACCTTATTACCTGGGTCACCACCATAGTCTTGCCCATTAGTCCCATGACCTTCCCACTCCACTTTGGTGACTCAGCATCCCTGCAGTGACCCTCTGGCATCCTAGTCTCTCAATTCTTTGCCTTCTACTAATCTTCTTGTCTATGATCCTTCTCTAGTCCTTGTCATCCTCAACAATGCCCAGCTCCAAATCCTTGACCTTAAGTACCCTGTTCTCTGACCCCCATTTCCTGTCTTCTAGTAGCCCCACTCCAAGAATCCTTTGTCCCTGGGGTCCAGTGACTTCTACTTTTTCATTGGTAAGGACGCCTCCTTGTTCTGACTTCCTTATTACTTCGCTTGGACTCCATGATCCATCAGGATGTTTGTTCCTTTGTGTGTTAGTCCATTTTGTGCTGCTATAACAGAGTGCCACAGACTGGGTAATTTATAATGAGCAGAAATTTATTGACTCATAATTCTGGGGGATGGGAAGCCCAAGTTTGAGGGGCCAGCGTCTTGCAAGGGCCTTCTTGCTGGGTCATCCTATGGCAAAAGGGCAAAGAGAGGCAAGACAGAGGCACAAAAGTGGGCCAAATGGGGTCCTTTTATAAGGAACCCATTTCTGAGATAAGGAACCCACTCCTGTGATAATGGTGTTCATCCATTCATGAGTGCAGAGCCCTCATGGCCTAATCACCTCTTCGACGTCAACTCTTGATACTGTTACAAGTTTCCAACACATGCTTTTTGGGGGATACATTCAAACCATAGCACTTTGCATTAAAGTCCTAGGGTCCTTCAGCCATACTCACCTGATAAACTCCACCCCTGGTTAACCCCCAATCACTCTCTATTCCTCTCTCTGCACCTGAGCAGCTGAGCATAGATGGAGAAAAATGGACCATCATACTGACTGATTATACTTTAAAGTTATGACCACAAGAATCTATGGGCCCTGAGCCCTGCCTGGCTATCCTAAATCACTTCCCTATCCAATCCTTTTTCCACTCTTCAGTGTCTATAATTCATACCCTGTCCTCTCTCCTAAATCCTTCTCATACTTGTCACCTCCTCATTCTCAGATAATTGTGCCTTTTATTAATACATTGAGAAAATAAAAGCAATCAAAAGCAAACTGCCTCATCTTTCTACCGCTGAATTTACTTCTCTGTCTTCCCTCTTAAAGCAGTTAAATAGATGTTACACATGGGTAGCCATGACTGATCTGTGGGCAGAGCAGTAATCCCTAGTGTTTCAGGGCCTGAGAGGCTGTTCCTGGGGCTACAGCAGCCTGGCTGCTTTGGGTTATAGGACTCTCACCGTGGGCTAACCCTTCTTAGCCTTCAAAGACTGCCAACCTCCCAGTTACTTTCTTTAGCATGATTTCACTTAAATAATGACATCGTTTTAAATCATGTTTCTGCTGCTTTTAATTTGCCTGCTCAATGGGTAATAACATAAAGTATAAACACTTCTTTTTTAACAAAATGAAGTCTCAGAGGCACAGAATCTAAAGCTGTAAAAAGAACTTCAAAAGTAGATTAATAAATACTATAAATAAATGTATATACCTTGATTATTGCAGTTTGAGATATTGCCACCCATGAAGACAATTCTGAGTGTTTCCAAGCAAATTACTGTCAACATTTCACTCCAGCAACACAGTTAGGAAGAGTGTAGAGCTTGTGCTGCAAACAGCATCTGCTTTTCCCAGGAAAGTATCCTTCCCATTGGGTGGCTGGCTTGTGTCTTAAGTTCACAAGTCACAATGTCAAGCCAAAAACCCATACAGAATACCCCAGAAAGTCCTTCGATCACCAGTGAGGAACTATACATCTCTTAAAATGTCCAGAGCTCTTTTTTCAAGATGTATGACCAGAGGCATTTCAGGCATGCCTCACCCACTTAGAAGAATCAAAACAATGTGTAGATAATCACACTTTGAATACATTATCCAAGAGGAAACATGGGAATTCAATAGGAAAGCACCAGGCAACACTAAAATCTAGGAAGGAGAAGGAAAATGGACAGCCTGAGCAGCTGGGACTGGCTGGGAACCAGGAATGAATCCGCCATACAGGAGAGGGTGAGTGTCTTCCTGTGGCTCACTTTCCTGCTGGTGAGTAGTACAGTCTAGGTCACAAGAGAGCCCTTTGACCCTCCAAAGCCCTGATTCTGACTTGGGGAGTAGCCAGGAGACTATGAAAAAGAACTATTCCAGGGAGGGAACATGCCTAGGGTCCCATGCCCTTTCTGGGACCTGTGTGGCTGCAGATAAGAGATAACATTCTGGATCCTGGATTTTAACAGACTGTGCATGGTCCTGGGAGCCAGCAGCGCCAGTTCTGGGTGTTAGGGAGACTTGGACTGCTGCTTGCAGAGTCGGGGTGTGAGTGAGGGTGGGCTTCCACAAATAGGACTGAGAAGCAAGCATGATGGGGGCTGCAGCTGCTGACACCGGAAGCAAGCAACTCCTCTGGGACCTGAGCAGGACAAGATTTGCTGCAGAGGCTTGGTCTCCAGCTGAGTAGGGGCTCTTACTTCCTGTGGCAGAGTTCCAGACTAGAAACAAACTCCCAGGTCTTACTGAACAGTTAGGTTGGCTGCAACAGCCAGGATCGGGGAGGGAGCCCTGCTGGGACTGGGGTGTGGAAGGGACACAAGTACTCTACCCACTGCCAAAGGCTGTGGCTGCTGGGACCAGCTCCATCCTCTCATGGCAGGACCTCAGTGCAGTGATGATCACCCCTCACCCAAGCATTTAGCCAGGGGCCTGAGGATTACCCCACCCCATTATCACAGCTGCTGCATATACTTGGCATTGGGGAGCCTGAGTACAAGCTTGCTTTGTCCAGCTGCTCCTGGCTTCACCCCACCCTCTGATATGGAGTGTAGGATCCAGGGTCCTGAAGGTTCCACAACCCAATTCACCACCTAGGACACCTGAACATTTTTCCCAGGGGACAGAGGTCAGGCACAAACACCCTACTGCTACCACCTCCGCTGGCTCCCACCTGCAAGTGCCACATACTGTCCTGGAGGCCAGGTCGCACAGCCCATTGCACCCACTGCCAACACCAGCACACAGAGATTGGGAATTAGAAGAGCATCTTACCACCATGGCTACTGCCATTGCCCATGCCACACTGGCTTTCCAGGAGCTTGAGAACCTGCTCACCCACCTGGTGTACCACTACTACAGCCAATATCTAAGAAAGCCACCCAGAGACCCAAGAATCAGCCTATCTGGAAACACCAACACAGGCGCCAGCATGCACTTTCCGAGGGCACAAGGATAGATGTGCTTAGCCCACCATCACCACCACTACCACTGAAACCTGAAGATGGGCCCATCTGGCATTTCAGTCCTTAGCACAACTTTATCACAGCCTCCACCAATAACTGCATCCTAACACAGTGATGAAATAATAGATATCCCTGATGCTATTTATAGCCAATGAAATCAATGAGTTTTCACCAGTGCATGCACCCAAAAGCAAAGCCAAAGGGCCCTACCCAAGCAATATAATAGTCACATCTTCAAGAAAAAGTACCCCCTCAAGAAAAGTAAATTCAAAAATCAGAAGCATCTCTTAAACCAGATACACAGAAATCAACAAAAAGACACGGAAAACATGAAAAAGCAAGGTAATATGAAACCTTCAGGGGAACACAATAATTTTTCAGCAATTAATCCTAACCAAAAAGAAACCCTCAAAATCCCATATAAAGAATTCCAAAATTGATTTTAAAGAAGCTCAATGAGATGCCAGAGAAATCTGAAAATGAATACAAAGAAGTTAGAAAATTTATTCAGGATATGAATGAGAAACCTACCAAGGACACAGGATATATTTTTTTAAAAAATCAAACAGAAATTCTATAATTTAAAAATTCACTAAAGGAAATACGAAGTATATTCAAAAACATCAACAATAGACTAAATCAAGCAGAACAAAGAATTTCAGAACTTGGAGACAGTTCTTTTGAAACAATCCAGTCAGACAAAAATTTTTAAAAAGAATGAACAAAGCTTCCAGACACCTGAGACTACATAAATCAATAGAACTTACGAATTATCAGTATTCTTGAGGATGAATAGAAATCATAAGGCTTAAAAAAACTATTTAACAAAATAATAGATGATAACTTCCCAGGTCTAGCAAGAAAATTAGACATCCAGAAACAGGAGGTTCAGTGATCCTCAGGCAAATATTTAATACAATGCAAAAAGCACTTCACCATAGCATATTGTAATCAAACTATCTAAAGTCGAAACGAAAGAATGAATTTTAAAATCATCAAGAGAAAAACATCTAATCACCTATAAAGGAAACCTCATCACACTAATAGCAGACTTCTCAGCAGAAACCACAGGCCAGAAGAGAATGGCATGACTTATTCAAAGTGCTGAGGAAAAAAAGAAAACTGACATCCAACAATTCTGTATGTGGCAAGATCAACCTTCATAAATCAAAAAATAAATTAAGTTTTTCCCACACAGGAAAATGCTGAGGTAATTCATCACCACTAGAATAGTCCTACAAGAAATACTCATGGAAGTCTTAAAATTGGAAAAGAAAAGATGACATTCACTATCACAAAAACACACGAAAGTATAAAACTCATTGGTAAAGTAATCACACAAAGAAGGAAGTGAAAGAATCAAATGGTGTAACTACGTAACTTCACTGACCCACAAAGACAAAGAGAGAAAAAGAAACAAATAATTTACAAAACAATTAACAATATAACAGGAACAAAACCTCACATATCAATATTAATCTTGAACATAAATGGATTAAATGATCCATTTAAAAGATATAACTTGGCTGAATGGATAAATAAACATGATTCAACTAACTATATGCTGCTTACAAGAAACTCACTTTCCCTGTAATGACATACACAGACTGAAAGAAAATGGGTGGAAAAAGATACGCCACACAAATAGAGACTAAAACAAGCAGGAGTAGCTATTCTTATATCCAATAAAACAGACTTAAGTCCAAAACAGTAAAAAGAGATAAAGAAGGTCATTATATTCATATAATGTTAAAGGGATCAACTCAGCAAGAGGATGTAATAATTGCAAAAATGTATGTACCCAACACTGAAGCACCCAGATTAATAAAACAAATATTACCAGACCTAAAGAGAGAGAGAGCAGTAATAATAGTGAAGGGGCTTCAACACCCTACTTACAGCATTAGACAGATCATTGACATAAAAAATCAACAAGGAAACATTGGACTTAGATTGTACTTTACACCAAATGGACCTAATTGGATAGCTATATGCCAAAGAATGAAACTAGACCCCTATCTCTCACTATATACAAAAATCAACTCAAGATGGGTTAAAAATTTAAAAGTAAGACTTGAATCTGTAAGAGTACTAGAAGAAAACCTAAGGAAAACTCCTCTGGACATTTTGGTCTAGGTGAAGAATTTATGACTAAGACCTCAAAATCATAGGCAATAAAAACAAAAGTAGACAAATGATATTCAATTAAACCAAAAAGCTTCTGCACCACAAAAGAAATAATCAACAAAGTAAACAGACAACTCGTAGAATGGGAAAAAATATTTGTGAAATATGCATTTGACAGAGGAATAATATCCAGAATATATAAGGAGCTCAAACAACTCAACAACAAGAAAACAGAAATAATCCCCTTAAAAAGTGGATAAAGGACTGGAATATACATTTTTCAAAAGAAGACATACAGATGGCCAATAGGCATATGAAAAAATACTCAATATCACTAATCATCAGAAAATTGCAGTTTAAAACCACAATGCAATATCATTTTACCCTAGTTAGGATGGCTATTATTAAAAGGACAGAAAATAACAGGTGTTGGCAAGCATGCAGAGAAGAGAACTTATACATTGTTGGTGGCATCGTAAATTAGTGCAAACCTCTATGGAGAATTGTATGGATATTTCTCACAGAACTAAAAATAGAACTACCATTTGATCTAACAATCCCACTATTGGGTATCTACCCAAAGGAAAATTAATCAGTTTATCAAAAAGATACCTGCACTCATATGTTTATCGCAGTACTGTTCGCAATAGGAAAGATATGGAAGTAACCTAAGTTTTCATCAATGGATGATTGAATAAAGACAATGTGGCATATATGTATGCATGGAATACTATTCAGTCATAAAAAGAACAAAATCATGTCTTTTGCAGCAACAGGGATGGAATTGGAGGTTATTAAGTGAAGCAAGCTAGACACCAAAATTCAGATACCACATGTTCTCACTCATAACTGGTGCTGAAAAATGTGTACACGTGGATGTAGAGGGTGGAATGGTAGACAGTAGGGGCTCAGAAGGGTGAGGGACATAAGAGGGGTGGATGATGAGAAATTGCCTAATGGGCACGATGTATGTTATTCAGGTGATGGATACCCCAACCCCCTGACTTGACCCCTGCACAGTCAATGCACATAACAAAATTGTACTTGTACCCTATAAATTTAGACAAATAAATTTAAAAATGTCCAGAGGTGGCACCTGGCCATGTTGTGGGAAAATAGACACTGGATCTTGGCACAGCTTCACACCCAGGAGGCACTTGAAGCACTTGATGATTTGTGAGTTTCTTTCTTTTTTTCCCCCTAGTTTTTGTGAATCTTAAATTTTGTGAGGTAAAAGCCAGAGTACAAGCCAAGAAAGTAGATGAGACTGACTTCTGAAGCTCCCTTTGCGTCCCCTCCCCATGCACTGGGGGTCATCCCCACAGACAGCCCTGCCAGCCCACAGCTGCATGACTCTGATTTCTGTGAGGTTTGCATAGGTAGAAGTTAGTCACACATGTTCATCTTTCCTAACTGTGCTCTTAGATTAGAAACGTGGTAGATTACCTTCTCCTTTCTCCTACCTTGGATCTGAATACCTGGGAAAACGTATTTTTTTCTGCATTTCAGTTATAGTTTTCATAGATTCCTTGTATTAGTGTTTCCCAAAGTGTGGCAGTGGACCACTGCTGGTAGGCCAGATAGATGTGAGTGGTGCATGGCTGAACATTTTTTTTTATATTAATAGTCATGTTTTTGTTTTAATGCATGTTAGAAAAAATTAACAAACACATCTATTCCAATATTTCATTAATGTAAATGGTTAGAATTAGTGAAAATAAGATATTTAAAATTTTTAGGTAAAATAATTAAAAGCAAAAATATTAAGTAAATAGTGATACAGTTGATGTGTACATTTGGCAAAAATTGTGCAAGTGGTTGCCTACAGACTCACGATCAGAAAGTGTGTGCTCAATGGGCAGAGCCATCAGGTAGAGAATTTCTGATATGGCAAAGGATGTGGAAGCTTTTGGAGACAGTTCCATATAACAAGAGACAACTCAGCGTACTCATATGCTGAGATTTTTCTTCTCAGGGCCTCAGGTTTTCCCCAGTGGAAAGTACAGCTGGTAGTGCTGAAACAGTGTGGGGACTTCTTTTACTGTTCTCATGTAGTTCTGTGTCGTAATGAAATGGTAGGAATCATTCAGTCTTTCAATTTCTGAGTCAGAGAATAACCACATAAGTACAACTGAATTCCATCAGACATTCATTCAGCAAACACTGCAAAAAGCACCTTTGTGTGTCAGGCACCGGGACAAGTGCTGGGATTAGAGGAGCTGGAAGGCCATACATTGCAAGGGTGTAAGCCTGGGAGTTACTTATTATATGAGAATTTCTGAAAGGTCCTTCTGGCTGTCCTGTGACTGGACAGGCCAAACAAGAATAAACCAGAGAGGAGGTGATTGCAATAAGAGACGATAGTGGCTTGGGCCAGGATGGTGACAGTGGTAATGGAGAGGAATGGTCAGATTCAAGAGATATTTTGGGATAGAGCCAATAGGCCATGGTGACTGACAGGACATTGTGGGTGAGGGTAAGAGAGGAGTCAGCAGAACACCAGGTTACTGGCTTCAGAAGCCCCGTGGAGGGTGATGCCAGCTCCTCAGAATTCACATAACACATAACTGAGGCTCTCAGTTTCGCACTGTCTAGGAAGTACTGCAGGTTGTGGCTTGCATGTCAGTCCGTCCTTAAGGGTACAAGTGGTGACTTACTCTTTTGGCATGAGGCCAAGCATGTGGAAGATGTTTGATCAATGTTGACTAAGAAATAGCTGAGAACTTGAGGCATAAGAACACATGGGAGATTGTCTCATGGTGTAGAACAGTCATCTTGCCCCATTTTAGATTTTATTTTGAAGAAGTCATATTGAAACCAGACTGCAGGATTTCCTTGCCACTACCAAGACCTACACATAAATACAACATAGCCCCACCCGCTGCTTCAGGGCAGAGCTGAGACCAGGTGAGCAGCTTGAGGTAAAAATTAGGATAATAGAAGGAAACTATAGCCAATCTAAGCCGTGTGTGTGTGTGTGTGTGTGTGTGTATGTATGCTGTTAAAAGAAATATACACATATATGCATATGTAGGTATAGATATACATGTTGACTGATACATAGCTATAGCTATAGCTATAGTTTTAGTACACATATACACACATATCTATATAGAGATAGACATCTATATATGTGTGTCTAAAGCTTTCTATAGATATACATGTGTATATGTAAAATAGTTATCTATAGCTATATATGTAAAGCTATAGTAGATGTATATCTCTATATTTATATCTATAGATACAGATATCTATGTATGTAGGTGTATATATATTTTTAATAGCACCATGAACCTAAATTCTATTAATAGCATTTACTGGCTATCATAATGTAGGCTTAATTTTCCCGTTACTGCATATAAGTCATCCAAATTGTTTACATAATTCTTAAGTGATTTACTGTAACTTCAGGCAGGTAAATTTTGGAGCTTAAGAATGTGTAGGAAGAATAGAATCAGGAAGAGGATGATAACTGGGGATGAGTCAGAGGAGGTAAGAAGGAACCAATAATTATGGTAATGGTGTGGGACTACCCATTGAGATATAAAACAAGCCACTCACCCGTACCAGCATTTTGAGCTGGCTCCATGTGGGAATTGGTGCCCTCTTGCTGAGTGCAGCCTGTGAGGTGTCCTCGGGAGCTTTATAGAGAGTGGACATGTCCCTGTGAGAGAGGAGCCATAGGATGAAACAGACTTGTGAATGAGACTCCCTTTGGGGAGTCCCAGAAACGAAAGGACGCTGAAGGCCTCCTTGTACATGGGTTGAGTCTCTTGACAACAGGATTGCGCTGGTTCAGAACAACTTCAGAACTGACGACCAGAGATGGGAATTGGCCAGCTCCAAATATTGGACGTGTACTAGGCTGGAAAGGACACACCTGCAGTGACAGCTGTGGATGAAGCACTGTGGGGTGAGGAGGAGACAATAGTCTGGCTTCCTTTAATGTACTTTTTCTTCATTACAAAAACTTCTGGCGATTCTTTACTTTTGTGGCTAGCTCTCTCTATATGTACTCTTTCTGGAGTCTTCTGGCACTCTAGGTATGAGTGAAGATGCTTCAGCAACCAGGTCAGATCCACATTCGTTTAGTATCAGTATTATTGTATTTTTGCTTCTGTTTCTGAAAAGCTCACGCTCTGATCATTGGCCACATGGTATAACTTATGCTGTTTTGCTGACACCAGAACTAAGGACATAAGAAGTTTATACATGAATAATTTGCTCAGGGCCAGGTAAGTGCTACACAGTTGATCCAGTCCAAGCCTCTCTGACTGTGAAGTTTATGAACTTCCTTCTATGCCCACCTGCCATTTTTCTTTTCAGATGACTTTTTTACTATGCGAAAACTTCGAATTTCAGAGAGTTTATAGTCCTCCTGGAGCCCTGCCCCTCTAACCTCCTAGGTGTCCATGAACATGTTTAAATCCAGTGGATTTCAGCACAGGCTTGTCTGAACTTTCTGTACCACCCTGATGTCTTCTCTTCCAAACAACTCTTAAAGTATTACATTTTTTACCTTTATCTGAGGGACTTATGCTAGTCCAGGGAACCAGAGAAATATAGAGAGTGTGCATTTACCAGAACTTAGAGTCACAAAGCAGAAACCTTGCCAGAAAGAAATCTGTGATGCCCAGGAAGGGTTTCTATCCTCTGCTGGGGTGCTGAGACAAGATGAAAAGGGCCACGCTATGGGGTCAGCAATGTGCTCTAGGCCATTAAGCCTGGCCACCTTTGTCGGCCCACTCAGGCAGGTCCACATCCTGCTCCTTCCTAATTCCCACATGCTGTGTGTGTCTTATGTTCATCTGCTCCTGCGCACTGCAGGTGCCTGTCTTACTGTCTCACAGGTGTAACCCATAGTACCTGGCACAGTTCTCTGAGAAAGTCAGGACTAAGTCAATATTTGTTAAACGAATGAAATAACACGTGTATATGCCTCAGGCCTAGGTTTACCTTCAGGTGTAATTTCTACAGTTAATTAGGCTTATAGTCTGGCTTTATTGGCCATTACACCTACTGTTTGTCAATTGTTCCAAGGTAAAAGTGGATGCACAAAATTAATAAGCCACAACAATCATGGTTTTCAAAATGATATAGATGAAAGCATTAAAACATGGAAAATAGACTCCCTAGGCAAGTGATTTGAAACAATAGGATTTGACTTCATGGGCACCAAAATGAAATATTTAGTGATGGGAACATTAGCTGTGTTTCTGACTGGTAACAGCCCACCTTTTAGCATGCCAGTTGCATTGGACCCATGTCATGCTCATCTTTTGAATGTCTCATCTATACCCTATTTTGCAACACAGTGTATATAATGTCATGTAATACTTTGTGAATCTCCTTTATAACTGAGTTAATAGTGAGGAAATAGATGTTTAACAAAATATTCCAAAATATATAATACCCATACACAATATATGTAACTAGAAATTGCAAAAAGTCTGTGAAGGAGAAAATTCAGGTGCCAGGGAGAAAATCACAGGGGGATTTAATTTAATCTGATAGACAAGGGAAGGCCTCTCATGGAGCCATGGAGGGGGTGGTGAATGGACTTCAGCTGAGCTAACATTGGTGCAAGAAGCTTCCAGAAAGAGGGATCATGAGAGACAGCGCCAAAGAAGGGGAAAATTTGGCATTTTTGAAGAACAGAAAGGAGGTGCCTGTGGTTGGAGCATCGCTGTGGCAGGAGGATGAGTTTGGGCTAACCAGGCCAGATGGGCTCCTACACATCTGAAGACGAATTGGGATTCTGCGAAGCAGGTGGGTATCCCAGTCAGATTTTCATTTTTCAAAAGTCCTTCTTGCTGTATTTTAAGAGAAGGAATTGGGGGAGAAGGAGTAGTGTCCCCAGTTCAGAAAGAGGCTGTTGCATTGGTCCCCAGGGTGATGAGGCAAGTTGGATGCTGGAGTGACAGCAAAGATGGGGACAGGGTGATGGATTCCAGATGTGTTACAGTTAGGAGTGAGAATGTGTAGACCTGGATGGACTACAGTAGGTAAGGGGTGGGCAGGACCAGGAAAACATCCTGTTTCTGGCTTGAGCATTGAGCAGTGGAGGACCCATTTACTGAGTCTGGGATGCCTAGGGGAGAGGCAGTTTTGCAAAGACTGACCAAAAATTTAAAACCTGTTGAATTTGAGGTGTTAATGAAATGACATCCATGTTCCCACTTCAGGAATCTGTGAGCACCCACTCTTCCTGGGGGTTTTTATATTAAACAGCAATCACACTGCCCAGCAGTTTTAAAGACTAATGGTTATTCCAGCATACTTTGTATTTGCAGTATTCATTGTCGAGCATTTGCACTCACTTTGATCACTGTTTAAGGCATGATGCTAGCTCCTGGGTTGATTGGAAGACTGCTGGGACTGTGTTCCCTTCACTAGCCAAACTGAATGGTGGTACACTGTTGGGAGGGCCTATTGCTCATCTCCGTGCATGTGTGGTGGTCTCAGCAAATGCTTGGGGAAAATGTCTTTGCTTTGGAGAAGTGAGTGATATTTGTTTAGTCTTCAGTGGTCACTTGGAGACAGAGGCAGCCTCTATTTTTGTCAGAATTCTGTACAGGCTAATGCATCCAGCCATGGAGAAAGTTTCAGAATAGACCTGACCAGTTGTCAGGGGACTGCAGGCTTGGCTACCATCCTTCTCCTGTGAGCTACAGAGCAGGCTGTCCTCTGCTTTTATGTTTGTTTAATGGACCAAAAAAACATATGTGGAGAGCCTTTTTAAAACAGGAGATCCAATGAGGAAGTTGTGGGAGGAAAGGGAAGAAAAACACCTAGAGCACATGAATGCTGTCAGCCTTCACTCGGGTGCCCTCTCCCCTCAGTACACACAGCCTTGGTTCAGACCCTCCCTCTGTCCATCACACACGTCGTGATGACACAAGATTGACTTAAGCTGCGTGAACCTCGGTTTCTTCCGCACATGCTGGCAATGTGTGCAGTGTCTAACATCACTCCTGGCCCAGAGCAGGCTGTAGTGGTTTCTCCACAGAAACAAAATCAATAGCATGTGTATGTGTGTGTGAGAGATTGACTTATTTTAAAGAACTTGCTCATGTGATGATGAAGACTGGCAAGTCCCAAATCTGCAGAGTGGCTGGTAGCCTGGAGACCCAGGGAAAAGTTGTGGTTGGAGTCCAAAGGCAGTCTGCTGGCAGAATTCCCCCTTTTTCAGGGAGGTCAGTCTCTTTTGTTAAAGACCTTTGACTGATTGGATGAGGCCCACCCACATTATGGAGGATAATCTGCTTTGCTTGAGGGCTGCAGATTTAAATGTTAATCTCGTGTTAAAAAAATACCTGGACAAGAACATCCAGATCTTTCTGTCCAAATATCTGGGTATCATGGCCTCAATAAATTGACACATAAAATTAACTGTCACATAGATTCTCTAAAAGTGTCTTTTGAGACATATCTGGCTCTCCCTGGTGCAGTTCACTGGCCCTTGTAGATGTTCTATAGGCTCCTGGGAGGTGGCCTGGGTAGAGTCTTCGTGCTCTGTAGTATGTGCCTACTGTGATGCTGTCCTTTTTTGTCTCTGAACCTCTCTGCACTTAGAATATCACATGGTACAAGTACCCATCTCCATATATGTTTATTTAATAAAGGACTGCATTAATTATGTAGGATCCGTTTATATAAGCAAAAGATAGAAATTTCAACAAGCTATGAATTTATTCAGTATAAACTTGAAAGCAATGGATAAATTTAGATGTAGGCTTCAGGGCAGACCTTCTAACATATTTTTAATATAAAAATATATAGTCAGAGCCCATGTAGGCCATTAAACTAATGCTGTCCTTCTTTCCCAAATGGTCTTTTCTGTATTAAACTTCAGCCCACGTTCTCTGGCTTAGCCAGCCTGTCAGTCTCCAATTTGGTCCTAGTTTTCTCTCCAGGGAAACAAGAGAGTGTCATTTGAGGAGAGAGTATATTGTGCTGTCACTCTGTGATTCTAGAGTCAAGAGCCAGCTCAGACAGGGAAGAACGTGAGCTGGAAGACAGAGCTAAGGGAGAATAGCTCTTCAGTGATATTGGTAATTACAGCAGGGCCCTGCAGGACTCCTAACATCACAGTTCCCCACGTGGACACTCAACCTCAGGAGGCCTGACAGTTCCAAAACCAGAACACACACTTATTCCAATCAACCCCCCAGAGTAGTGTTGCTAAAGGAATGAGAAGTCAAAAAAATTTCAGGTTCTCTGCAGTCAACTTTGCCTCTTGTCTTCTCATTTCCTTGTGCCCAGACAGCACCAGGGCAACCTTAGGGATGCAGACCTGGTATGATGTTTCTGACAGGTTCCCCACTGAGTCAGTCTGCTTCCTGTCTGCTTTCTGTCTCCTTGCTTGAAGCTCCTCCTGCCTTCCCTGTCCCAGGCCTGGGGTTGAGGGTCACAGGACTTAACATTAGGGAAAGTCATATGGGTGGGCAGGGAAGGGGGAGATGTAGCAACACGGGGTTTCCTGCCAGGGTGAGACTTTTAGCAGGGTCGGAGTTGTGACAGGCAGGCAGCAAATCCAGAGCTGCACAGGCCAGGCGTGGAGGATGCGAGCCTCTGCCACTGCAGAGGCCCTCTCTTGGGCACAACCACCACAGTGGTGGGTGGCTGACTGCCACCTGCTAATGGAGGCTCAGGACTGCCTGCAGAGAAGCAGTCCGAGATGGGCTTTAGGAGGATTCACATCTTCTGAATAGACAGGGCTGTTTCCTGGGGTCAAAAACTCCCTGCATCACTGGAGATACTACGTCCTAGACAGAGACTGCATCTCTCAGTGGTCCCATTAATGGTCACTCTTATGCTAATACTAACACAACCATAAAAACAGTGATTTTATTACATGCCTGTGAAGGATAGGTGCTATGAATGCATACTTCATTTCCACGGCTTCCAACAACTCTGCAAAGTAGACATTGTTGGCCTCATTACAGACAAGGAAACTGAGGTCAGAGAGTTGAAATAACTTGCCAGGTCTTTCTGATGCCAACAGTTGTCCTCTGCATGCAAAGTTTTCTTAGTAAAGCTGATTTTCCTTTTTCCTGCAAGGGAGGATGAGCCTAGGGAGAAGATGCTATCCTGGGGAGTCAGAAGAAAGGACAGCAAATGAGGTCTTAGGCAGATGGCAGCCACTCAAGGGAGACCAGACAGTGAGCCGTATATGCAGGCAGATAAGGGCCAGAGGGAATGAGGCAGCCCTGGCTGTTCTGAAGCACAGAGCTGGGAGATTACTGGGAATTGTGCAGGACAGCAAGGCCAACGAGAAAGAGGAGTGCCAAGACTTGAGGAGTTAGGGCCACCTGGCAGTCATGGAAAGCTGGCCTCCGAGAGTGACAGCCAAGGTGACAACTTCCTTTGATGCCCAGTGCCTCGCAGGGAAGAGGAAAGGCAGAGGAGCCCTGGCTACCCACATGTTCTGGTGGATGGGAGCCACTGGGGTGACAGGTAGCAGTGACCATTTCCAAATCCTACAGGCTTATGAAATGAGGGCTCTTGATAGACAGACCTACTTGCTTCTGCTTGGGTCCAAGAACAGAACAGGACAGCCTGTCATGAACCAGTGAGGCTAGGAGGCTTCAGAAGCCCATGTAAATATGCCTTAGAACGGGGTCATTTTTAGATCCACCTCATGGCCTATCTCACTCTGTGGTGGGTGTGGAACATTTCCACATGCCACGCTGTGCTTTGCAGTGGTTCTCCAGCCCAGCATGGTTGCTTTAAGCTGACATACCTCCCCTGCCCTGCCACCACTTCAGAGGGATGTCTGCAGTCTTTTGGGCTGCCTGGTCCTGGTCTGGACCTCTCATGCCATCCTTGCTTTCCTTTCACTTCCATCTTGCTCTGCATCTTGCTACTCTCTCATTTGTCATTCAGCCTTCCCTTTCCACCCCAACCTCATTCTTACTCTACTTGACCTTGGCGCTGTCCTCCTGTTTCAGAGTTAGTGTGATCTACATATAGGTGAAAAACCCCAAATGACAGTAGTTTAAATAGGATAGAAGTTTATTTATCTTTCATGTAAAAGAAATTCAGGGGCAGGTTCAGAACTGGTGCACTGGCTCCCCCACGTCATTGGGGACCCGAGATCCTAGGTTTCTGATCTACACAGACTCTCAAGGTCAAATCACAGATCAAGATGGTAGCTAGATAAAGGTAGAACGACCATTTGATCCAGCAATCCCATTACTGGGCATCTACCCAAAAGAACAAAAGACAGTCTGTAAAAAAGACATCTGCACTAGAATGTTTATAGCAGCACAATTCACAATTGCAAAGATGTGGAAATAACCCATGTGCCCGTCAATACATGAGTGGATTAATAAAATGTGGTATATGTATACCATGGAGTTCTACTCAGCCACAAAAAACAATGGTGATCTAGCACCTCTTGTATTATCCTGGATGGAGCTTGAGCCCATTCTACTAAGTGAAGTATCACAAGAATGGAAAAACAAGCACCACATGTACTCACCATCAAACTGGTATTAACTGATCAACACTTAAGTGCACATATAGTGGTAACATTCATTGGGTGTCGGGTGGGTAGGAGGGGGGAGGAGCAATGGGTATATACATACCTAATGAGTGTGGTGCGCACCATCTGGGTGATGGACACGCTTGAAGCTCTGACTTGAGTGGGACAAAGATAATATATATAACCTAAACATTTGTACCCCCATCATATGCTAAAATAAAAAAAAAATTTTAAAAAAGATGGTAGCTAGAGCTTGAGCCACCATGAGCATGAGCAAAGAGTGAGATGGGGGAGGAAAGGCAGAAAGACAAACCAGTGCCCCTCCTAGCTGAGCGAGCTCTCCCTATGTCCCATGCATCATTTCCACTTTTATTTCATGGGCCAGGACTTCGTCACATGACTCCACCTAGCTGCAAAGGGTACAGGAGAGCATGGTCTTTATTCTGGGAAGCATCAGCCCAGCTAAAAACAAGGCTTCTGTCATTAAGAAGGGAAGGATGGTAGCTTCTGTTCCCTCCTGTAACTCCTTCTCTGCAGTGACCTAGGTTCACCCTTAATCATGGTTTGGATTTTTCTTCTGGGTTCAGTGTCTTAGGCTTCTGAATATAGACAAAAAGTAAAACATACCTAACCTTAACTTAGCACCAGTGTCATAGCCAGGCTTTGAGCTTTTCCCTCTTCTTCCAAGCCGTGTTACTTCCACAATGTTTGCCAAACCCCATGTGTGGACCCAGACACCTGCCGTGTTGTTATTAAGCTCATGGGCAGCAGAGCACTACAGCCGCTGAGAACAGATGCAGTTTCTGTCTTGAATCCTTTCTCTCTTTTCTTGTTTAATGAATCAACTTTTATGGATAGAATTAGAAGCAGGAAAGTAGAGATCCTGGAGCATATAAAAAATAAACAATCCCCACCTCTACTTTAGAAGTTCTTTTAGGAAAAATATAAGTAAATAAATATACAAAATGTAAAAAACTCAAAAGCTACAGCTTCAAGGTATCCTAGTTCAGTAACTTTCAATCTAAGTGGGGGAACCCATTTTAAAAATAAAACCTCAGGCCAATTCCCAGTATGTGAGAGATATAAAAGCAGTATTTTATTCTATAAATTTACTTTATACATTCAAATGTATATTTGCTTATGAATTCTACTGATTAAATAAAATGAAGCCAGATTAATAACCATTTGAAATTAGGACTTATAGATGTGGTCTTATAATAATGTTAATAGCCATTTATTTCTGTATGTATTTTTTGTTTGATTTCCTAGTATGGAGATCTGGATACATACAGATAAGTATTTATAAATGGTGACACTTTTTATAGCCTCTCTCAACAACTTGGATCATATTCTTCAGTCTCATATAGACAATAGGAACAGCTTTCTTCTGAATCCACGTAGCACAGAGTGGTAGATGACCCTGGTAGCTCAAGTTAACCCACTGATAGCTTCAAAATATTAAAATTTAATACATAACATGTTCCAATGTGCATGTTGTTTTTTATTACAACTTTATAAGTAATTACTTAATAATAATAAGTAATTAAGAAATAAAACCCAACCATTATGGAACCTTGGAATACTGAAGTCCGGGAACATATCTCGAAGTATAGTATCTTATGTTCTTGTCTCACCAAAATTGCCCGTTGTGGCGGTGAATTTTATGTGTCAATGTCACTGGGCCCCAGGGTGCCCAGGTAAAACATTATTTCTGGGTGTGGTGCAACTGCTAAGGAGTTTCCAGATAAGATTACTATTTGAATCGGTGGACTCAATAGTGTAGAAGGCGCTCCCCAGTGTGGGTGGACATCATCCTATCTGTTGTGGGCCTGAATAGAACAAAAGGTAGAGGAAGGAAGTAATCAATCTTTTTTTTTTTTTTTTTTTTTTTGCCTGCCTCATGGATTGAGCTAGAACTTGTCATCTTACCTTCTCTTGCCCTTGGATTAGGATTTAAGCCCTTGGCTCGCTTGATCCTCTGGCCTTAGATGGAACTGAATTATACTACCGGCTTCCCTGGGTCTCCAGCTTGCAGACAGCAGATCCTGAGACTACTCAGCCTCCATAATTGCATGAGCCAATTCCTCATAATAGATCTCATATATATTATATATACACATATGTATACATACATGTATATATGCATATGTTTGCTCTCTCTCTTCTACTGGCTGTGTTTCTCTGGAGAACCACATCCCACCTGCATCACACTCCCCTTCCTCCCCTGCCCCACAAGCTCTTCTGAATGAGTATCTGGTCTGCACTTAGCAAGGGAGCAGGTACACTCCCTTCATGCCTTTCCTGCCTGCACTGTTGCTATTTGCTACGTCTACCCTTTCTTTGTTTTCCAGCCTCTACAGCTTCTCTCTGGCGGCCCCACGTTCCCCTCCTCACACCTTTTGTCCACTGTGCATCTTTGGTTGTGGAGTCTGGGTAGGGCAAGCAGGACATGGGGTTAACAGGAGGAATCACATTTTTGCACTTTCATTCATCACTCTCTGGAAGAACACTAACAGTGCCTTGCTTCTGTGGTGTGTGGGAGAAGCAGGTGTACAGACTGGTCTCTGCTAGAAGGCTGCAACCTTTTTCTCCTGTGGAAGGAGAGAGGCCACAGATGCGTTATTACAAATTCTAAGAGCCCGAGCTGTGTGTGTGCCCTGTAGGCTCAGGACTTGGGGGACTCTCCTTGTCTGAAGCCTTCCCCTAAGATTAGAGCATGGATCCTCACCCTGCAGCAGCATGATGGAGAGAAAGGACCTCTTTTGTTTCCTGTGGTATCTCACCAACCATGGGAGGTGGGCTGCTATGGGAAAGAGAACCCGGAGCTCTGGGGTGGGCCTGGGTCCAAGCCCAAGGCTTCCCCACTCATTACCTTTGTGAGACTGGGTTTCTCAACCTCTCCATGCCTTGGTTCTGGACCTGTAAAATGAAGAAATGACGGCTGCCCGCCTTTACATTACCGTGCAGCTCAATGGAGTCAGCATCTGCGAAAGTTCTTTGTACCCGTGGGGGTTGCACATTGTGATTTAGGCAGGTGGGCACATTTGAGCGCCAGTGAGCAACTGATTCATTTAAAACATGAAATATGCTTGATTTCTCACTTCTTTCCTCATTCTTGTCTGGTTCGTATTCCACACACACAACTCCTGTTCTACTTGGTCCCAGTGTCAGAAGCACTAAACTCTATTGATGTAACATAAACATTCAATTTATTCATAACCACAACCTCCTTTTCATAAAGAGGGGAAAACACAGATCTCTCTTAGGGCATTTTTTTTTTTTTGGATTTGCTTTCCTGTAAAACTGTGTGATGATTTAAGATTTTTATTTAAATATATCTTTTGCCATTTTTACCCATATGAACAAAATTATGAGTGATTAGTAAATATTTGTAGAATTCCCAAGATTAAAATACTGTCTTAAAAGGCTCCTTTGATATAATTTATTTGAATTTTATCCCTTTGCCAAATAAATCTCAAAAAATAATTAGCAAACATTTTTAATGTGAAACAGTTCATGCGATTTACATAGTAATGGTTTGAAATTTCTTTGACCCTCCCCACTTTGCATATTTTCCCATGCAAGCATCCAAGCATTGAGCAAAACATCGCCAGGGTCCTGGGAACAGAACTACTATTCCCGTTGGCATTCTGAGGATGACACGGGGCAGTAGGAAGGACCTGGGCCCTGTACACAGGGGACGTGGACCCACACCAGAATCCACTGCTCCCTGGGTGGCCCTCCCTGCCCCGGGCCTCAGTTTCCTCAAAGGTGCAATGAGGACACCAAGCCTTACACTCTTCCCCCACTGCCTCTTTCTTTCAAAAGGTTTAACCAGTATCTCTCCTCTGATCCAGTTACACCCTCTAATTCATTCTCTTCTGTGTTAAAGAGTTCCCTTTTCAAAACAGATCTGATGGTGTCATTGCCCAACGAAGACCATGATTGTCTTTTTATCATTTACTTTTCAAAATGTTCATTCTTTATTGTGGCATACAAGGCCACAATACCCCGTCCCCCTTGGCTTTTCCCCCTCCACTTCTGACTCCAGCCACTGAACCAACCACTCACCCCATCTCAGACACAACACGTTGAGTTATGTATCTCCACTTTTGCACAAGGTGTCCTTTCTCCCTACAGCATCCTCCTCCAATCTCCTGCTGGTAAACTCCCGTGCATCCTTCCCAACCTAGCTCAAGCGCTGCTGCTGCTTCTGTGAACCGCACTCCACCTCCCTGACCACCCACCTCTGCTGCCTGGCATTTTGCACACCTGTGTGTAGCACCTCGGACTTTGTTCCCTAGCTGTGTCTTTATGTTTGTCTACTCCCTTAGGCTGTGAGCTGTGATATGCTTTATGTTCCCAACACCTGGCGAAGAGCCAGGCACAAAATATTAATGGGAGCTTAAAGTGTCTAATAAATGAATAACAAAAGAATGAATAATTGTTCCAAGAATAAGGGAACCAATTCAATCCTTTTTTTGGTGGTTGTTAGAGAACACAGGTAAAATGTATTTTTTTAAAGTATGAGTTACTACTAGTGTTATAAGTGACTCAGATTAATTAGAGATACTCTATTTTGGAAAGAAAAACTTTTTGAACATTCAAATTGACTTAGCAAGCACAACAGGTAATATCTCTGTAAGGTGATGAGAGTACATGTTTAAACTGGTATCTTTTAAGGTTTTTTTAAGTTGCTTCTGTATTTGAATCAATATGTTTAAGCCAATTTATTCTTATCTATTATTATTTAACCTTTAGGCAGGTGATAGAGTCAACAAATAGTTGTAGTGTTTAGATTACTCAATTGGATTTATTTCTAAAAATAGAATTTGTACTTGATTACATACACTTTTTGAGTTTTGTGCCTCAGTCTAAGGCCACTGGCTGTTTGATAAGTCTTACGTGACAGTGCTTACGTTTCAAGTAAAGGTGAACATTAAAGACATGAGCAGACAAGTAACCAAGCTGTGTGATCTTGCATTTGTTATTTTGGGCCTGTTTGACTTTCTGTGGGATGAGAAGGGTTGTGCTAGGAAATCACAAGGCTTTCCTTGAGTTCAAACATTGTAGGTACAGAATATCAAGTTTCAAGTACAGTAGATGCACCCAGGAAGAACTGTGAGTCTGTCAAATAATATACTTTATGTGTAAAGTATACCATCACTCTTCTGAGCCCCTCTGATTTTTCTAATTTATAATTTGAATATTCGTATGTTGTGTTCTGAAAACTGCTTGCACAGTGTATCTCTCCAGCTTCGTAGGCAGCATGTTGTGGTCAAGTGCTCGCATGGACAAGCAGCAGTTCTGGAGGCTGTGCAAGCCAAGATATTCCACCCATGCCATGGGTACTTGTCACCCAAGTGCAGAATGTAGCCACATGTGAACGTCCTCCAGAAAGCAAGCTGAGCAACGAGGGAGGGCCCCTCCTCTGCCTCAAAGGGCTTTGTCAGGATTCATTCTGCCAAATGAGGACACAGAGGAGGCGTTCTGTAAAGGAGATTCCCATTCCTTTTTATAAAAGTATGAATAAGGCAAGCAAGTCTTCACCTCCCCTTGTTCTGGTAAGGGAGATACCAAGGAAATATAATATTTTAAGATGCTTTTAAAAAATATTCTGTTGATTTTTTGATAGTTTCCTTTCTGTACCCAGATTTTCAGAAGGTGGTTCCTTCTGCAGTAATAGGGGAAGCTCCAGGCCAAGAGGATCAGTGGGGATAAACACCAGAGGGTAAATGGCTTGGCAGCTACTGTGCATCACCAGCGGAGTTTGGCGCCTCTCCACAAGCTGACATTTACCTTTACAAATATCCTCTTCTAGATGGATAAATCAAATATTAATAGAATTAAAGTAAGAGTTCACGTACAATGCTTGATGCATTAAATGTCAGAAAATATGTGATGCTTGGAGCTTAGAGATCCTCTGAGCTCGTGTTCTTCCTAGGTAAGTGACAGAATGAAGTCTGGAACATTTCTATTTTGTTTACAACAGCCTAGAGAGTGATGGCAGTTTCATTTCTCTTGGGAGATAGATTTTTTTGCTCAAGGCCAGATCTACATCAATAAGCTCAACAGCAGGAAGAAAATTCTCCAGGGCAAAAACATCTATTTCTATGGATGCCACGTGGTACAGGTTTTGACCAACTCTGGAGGAGGTGGATGCCTGTACTCAGCCAAAGGCTTAGACTCTGAAAACATTTTTGTATATATTAGTAAGTGAATTGTATATATTAGTACATGAATAAGAAATAAACACATTTTAAATTCTGATATGTTTATACCTTATTCAGAAATAATAAAGAAGAATCCTATCATTTAGTGGGAATGAAGATTTGAGAACCACTGGTCATTATATATGTCTGAATATTTTAACTTTCCTATGGTGTTTTGTTTCAGGTAAATTAAAAGCAGGCAAAAGCATAAAGTCTTACTCTATACATGACCAAATTTGAAAGATGCATAGAAAAGTTGATCAAATGTTCAGTTGCTTTGCCTATATGTTTCCCACAATGTTAGAAACCTAACCAGTTCATCGTTCGGAAATTTTTATTTTCATCTGGCCAATGCTTATGCTTCATTGTAATACCTTGCCCATTGGCTGCACTTGTATTTAGGGAGAAAGGACTCGCACACCCAACCACGTGATTAGACCAGTCCTTCTGCACTTGGGACAAAGAGGCCATCATTGCCCTCCTCTTTAAGGACTTCATTGTCCTGTCGAAGGCACATAAATGGTTGAAATTCAGTGTGGTACGTGCTATAATAGAGTTAGGCACAAAGTGCTAGCCAAGCATGGCAAAACTGTAGACTTGATAGAGAAGGTGACATTTGCAGTGGGTCTTGGGGAAAAAAGAAGAGAAATTTGCCAGTAAGGGAGGGGGAACGGCACAGTACGTGGAGGAAAGATCCCAGGCAAGCACAGGGACGGGGAGTTCTCTACAGCTCGAGGGGTCAGCACACAGTTCAGTGGTCACCATCAATGGTGCTGAGTAGTGGTGGTTCTGAGCATGCATTTTTGAGACAGATCACGCTGCCATAGTCATTGAAGGTAGCTCCTCAATGGAGGGATGTAGAATGAGGAAAGAAGAGGACCAAGGAACAAACTCTGAGAAAAATATTATGGAACATGAATCAATCTGAAAAGAAAACCAGGTGGCTCTGAGTGGGGGGTCCCTGGTATTGGGAGAACGACATGATTGCAGATGTCAAGGAGGCCACATGGAATGGGGACTTTAAGAAAATGGTTTTACCCCCATAATATCCTGAATTGAAAAACAATCTTTGGATCTGACAGCCTGTGACTTCAGCTCTCCAAAGATATGTCAGTCAGGGAACCATCAGGAGAACAAACAGAAACCCTCCAGATATTTCATTTCACACAGAGGGTTTTAAATTTGGGGAATTAATCACAAAAGTTATTAGAGCTGGGAAAGCAATGGGAAGGACTTTATGTCACCCACAGGTCAGTAACTGTGGGGGGCTGCTCTGCCTTTAGGGCTCGAGGAGAAAAGAGTATAACTGGGATCCTGCAAGTCCACACTTGCTTGATGGTGTCACTACCGCTGCCATCGTTGCTACTAAAGGAGCCTCCAGCACCAGGAAGGAGCCACGGAGGCCACATTCACCCACAGTCTCTTATCTCTGCTGGAACGTACGGCAGAAAAGTGGCATCTCCCTTTCACCTTTCTCCTTCCACCTTCTAGCCTCACATGAACTCCCACAGGCAGAACCTGACCCACACTGGCAGGCAAAAGAGTCTGGGAAGTGTCCTTTTCATGCTTCCCACCCACTGTGCTACACAAAAGAGACCATGGAGAAGCAAGAAAGAGGCTTGGTCCTGTCAGTCAATATCTGGGAGAGGGAGCTAAGGCAATTGTTTTTGTATACTAGATGCTGTTAATTCTGCTTTTAAAAATGATGATATGTAACGTATGCCGATTTTCATGGGACATAACGGAGTGTCATGGGGTCATCAGTGATTCGTGGTTTTCATGACATTTTCTTCATTTGTGTTTTGACAATTAAGATTTAGAGCATAGTTTTCCTTTCTCTAAGATTGATGAGGTCTACGTCAGAGTCAACACAGAAGAAGAAGTGGGCCACACATAGGGGAGTAGGTGTGGAGGAGGAAATAGACACATGGAATGTGCCTTTATGGAAAAGGAGGCTTCCTCCGCCTATATCTAGAGCATTCTCTGTCAGCCTCCTTTATTCTTGGCCCTCACACCCCCATTCCTCCTGGGCTGCTGCTCAAATAAAGTTACTCGGAGCTCTTAACAGAAGGATGCTGGCCTGTTCCATGCACTGTGGCTGATTTGAGGAGGTGGAAAATATGATTGACCTGTTTACAGAGTTGTGAAGATAAGTTGTGAGGACAGTGCTATGTTGTCAGACTGTGTTTGTGGAATCCCCAGGGCTCTGGAGGGGCCTGCCCCAAGCTGCCGTGAGGTTAGGGGACAGAGGTAGCTGGGGATGGCCGTGGGGGGGTATGGTGCTGGACGGTGGGCACAGAGAGAGCTGGGACAGCCAGCAACTTCCTCCGCACGTTTTGCCACTGGATCTGATGAGCTGTCGACTTGGGAATGTGTCCCCTCTTGTAGGCTATATGCCCTTTGGTTTTTCTTTTTCACATGCTCCTGGCCAATGTCTGGGTTGATAATGAAGCTCTAATATGCCGTGGTGTTGATCTGAGTCTACGGTAAGAGAGTCCCAGCTTTCTCCTGACCTGGCCATTCCCTTGTTCCTCTTTACAAGGAAAGAGTCGTAATGCCTCTAAGGTGCTCTCATGTGTTACTAGAGAACTCTTCACTTGCTCAAGGTCAGATGGATGGGCGTTTGATTTCACTATCTTCCCTCCAGACATCCAAATGTCACTCGACATCTTCCCCAAATAGTCTATTTTGGGGAAGGGTAGAAACATTGTAGGAATTTCTTAGTTTTATTAAACATGGAGCTAACCGTCTGTTCCCATTATTTTTACTTATTTCAGTGGGTTCCATAGAAGTGATTTGTGTAAATGTGCATTCATCCTGCGACTCTTTTTTCTGCTGAATGGTGTCTATAAATTCCCCATCAATTATGGTTTGAACTTATTAGATATAAACTATGGCTGTCTTCAGTGACTTCAAATTTTTTTTTCTAGTCCTAATATTTTTTTTCTTCCGAAAATTTTATTGGAGGAAAACTACAAAACATTTACAGTATAATGTTTACAGTCACAATTTGTAGTGAGCTGATTTCCCAAAATATATTACCACTCAAGTTGACTTATCTTGTTACGTTCAAAAAACTACTCTGTCAAAGTAGTCCAGAGAGTACA
>CAUYRT010025299.1:0-10898 GCA_963574885.1 Lepilemur ruficaudatus | reverse complement strand
CCTGGGCCTTGCGGGTGGGGTGTCCCTCTCTCTCCAGACCCCTCGCCGCCGAGGCCACCCCTTGCTGCGCCGGGGCAGGCAGGTGCCGCAGTTCCGCCATGGCGACCCCGTGCTGCCCGGCGCCACGCCAGCGCCCTCATTTTGATTGAAACTGTTGGTAAGTGGGTTTTATGCCCACCGGCCTCTGGAGTGCTAAGGGAATTGCAGTTCTAGTTTACAATTGGAGGAAAATTTGAGAAGGGCTGGCGGGGTGAAGTTCGAGGTGGAGAGATGGGAAAGGCCGCCGCTGCTGGAAGAACGCAGAGACCCGCAGCAGAAACCTCACGGGTGAGATTTAAATGACCGTTTAGTGTCAGTTGTACTCTCAGGATGAGGTGAAATAGTTGAGCTTTTTTTATTCCTTAAAGAGTCAATCCAATCCGCATCCAAAATCCTTTTCTGAGACAGGGACTGGACAGCATCTCTACTGGAACATGTCGGGGCTTCTGAATGGCTGCTGCCTGCATTGCTCTGAGACAGATTTAATTTTCTAGAGATTAGGAAGTCCTATGACTGTCCTTCTTATTGTAATCAGGTAAGTCTCTTTGAATTTCTCTAAAAACAGACATAACTCCTTAAAGTACATAAAGATCCTTAGAATTCCAACTGGCTACCCGTTGGAGAGTTGTTGCGAGAGAGTTCTTGTGTTTTGGAATGATGGCATCTTTCTGCAATGCAGCAAGTTGCACGGGTACCTTGATGGTATATAGTGCCCGTGAGTGCATCCCCCTGTCTCTGTGATGGCTGCTGAGAAACACTGCTGTCCATGTGTCTTCTGAATTGTATTTGAAAGGTTCATGGGTGCCAATTTTTTACTCTCAGGTACTGTATCTGGAATAAGTGTTTGGAATTTTCACCTTTTCCCTACTTCCCATATTCAAACTGAATCAAAGGTCAGTCCTATGCATTAAGTTCTTCCTCCTTGGAATTAAATTCTTGTGGTTCTAGTCAAGTTCCAGTGCTGGGGCCACCACTGGATGAGCTTCACATGCAAGACAGAGATGGCGTCATGCCTGTCACCTGTGGCACTCCTCGTTCCACAGGCCCACACACCACCCAGTTGTCATTTTCTGAATCCCCCATCCCCACCTGCTTCAGCTCCACTGTGGTCTCTGCCACAGCTACAGCCAGTGTATTTTATTTATGAAAGAAAACAAGCAAACGAACCTCAAAAACTTCAAGATAGTTTCCTTCTGGCATACATAGATATTAAAAGTGACACAAACATTTATAGGTCACAATTGCTTTAACAAAAAATTCTTTCAAGAAATGATTTAATTATTTCTAAATCAAGGGATGTTAACATTTATAATTCCATGTACCTGAATATATTTTAAAGAAATAGTTCTAGTTGGAAGCTGGAGAATTAAGCAATCCATAAAGCTTTTGAATCACCTAAGTCACACATTAGATACAATAATTTTGTGCATAACAAAAACTATTAGTAAGAAATACCTTTGTGTCATACACCCCACCTAAACCATTAAGTAGAAGTTCATTTAAGTACTCCTCTACAGCAGGTTTTTTTCTTTAAATGGTTTATCTTAAATAGTTTTTTGAATAAGTATAGCATATTCTTAGAAACTCTAGTACACTGCTAGTCATACATTGTTGCTAGTGTTGTCTCTAATTTTTCCACTTTGATTTAGCTTCCACATTAGGCAATATTCCATTCCTGGAGTATTTCAGAGCTTGAATTCAATACGCTTTCATTTTCCTTTAATTGGGTAAACTTAAATTCTATGAGAACATTTTGTCACTGTGCTAGTATCTAGCATTACAATAGCTATTAAATAATGGTGTATTTCTTGCAACAATTGGCAACTATCACACAGCAGCTTTCATGTCTTCTAGCCTTCTGGACTTCCCAGAGTATTTTAAAATTTGAATTAAATTATATTCCAATTCTGTGCTTTTTTTCTGGCAGGGGGGACTGGTCCATTAGATACTCTTGAGTTAAGACATGAAATTTTTTTCATTTGCAGTGATTGTATTAATGTGGATAAATGCTAATCATTAGACAAAGGTACTCAGGATATAATAGTTTGAGCAAAATATATTTATTTTTATTTAGTAATCTACAGCAGAGGCCAGAAAAGTTTTTCTGTAAAAGCCATATGGTCCCTCTTATAGGTATTCAGCTCTGCTGTTGTAGCATGAAAGTAGCAATAGACGATAAGTAAATGAATGAGCATGGCTGTGCTCCAATGACACTTTATTTACAAAAACAGGCTGTAGGCAAAATTATGCTTGCAGGTTGTAGTTGGCCGACTTGATGTAGAGAAAAGCAGGCCAGGGCTGACAGGGCAGCTTTGTCATGCTCAATACAAGGCTACTGTGGTTCCTCCAGACATCCCCAATACCAGCAAATCACTCAAGTATTTATCTGTGGTAGGGAAGGGAAGAAGAGAGTATCTAAAACAATAGTCTGTAAGGAGAAGACTGTAATATTCTTCACTTACTTACCCCAAGCTCATATTTAGCTGGTGATCCAGTAGAATGAGACTAACTGGGCACTCGTGAGCATGAGGAAAGATCGAGGATCATATGACTAAAAGGAAGATTTGGAGAATAGATATTGGGAGGCTGTCACCAGGTTCTGCCTCATTCCATGTATCCCTCACCTCAAGGACATTTATTCTTTCTCTAAGGGAGATGATCCAGTCTCATTCAGTTACTGCAACTGGTTGGAAATCTGGGATATCTGCATAAGGCCAAGTTTTCTCCCCTGCACATGGATGTGGCTCTTTGAAATCCAGCTACTGTAACTTAGTAAGTTATCTTGCTTCTCTTTTAATTCAATATTCAAAAAGGGGTAGAAACAAGATAACTGCAATAAATGCTCTTATTCATTGTATAGAAAAACAAGAAACACACAGTAGTCAGATATTTACAGCAGTCATAAAATTTTGCTGATCAGGTTGTATAAATACTCTCTGAAAGGGTATAAACACATCCTTAAAATCTGTGAATTCAAGGACAAGAGTAGCAATAGTACCAAAAGTACCAAGACCACATATCAAATTATATATAATTATTTTACAGTTTTATTAAATAGTTATTTAAAAGTTACATATAGCAATAGTTAAATAAAATATGTTCCATAGCCATAACTTGAAAAATATACTTTTCTTACAAGAAAATTTAAAAATAATGCAAACCTGTAACCTTTGTAAGGCTGAATGCCAGCTAATTATTAAAATAAAACTGTAAAATATAACACAGGATTTATGCACAGATTTGGGTGTTCTGCTAATGGATCACTGATGTTTGGATGAACAATCAAATATCATAAATTGTGTTCTGTTGGCAGTATGCTTTATTAAACAATTATTCTTGAATCACTTCAGTTTGTAGTTTTTGATTAAAATCAGTTTGGAAAAAAAATCCCTCTGTTGAGTCAGTACCAACTGAAATTATTAATAGAATTTGTAGAGAAATATTTATATTCAAAAATGAATCATGAATTTTCCATATGTTTACATTATGTTTCATCATTGCAAAAAATTTACAAAAGTATTTTGAGTCTATCATATAAATTATTACTTATATCATGATTTTTGTGATGATTCTTAAGTGAACATCCAGAGCCACACTATAATTCTTATATTATTTTTCTTTCAAAATAGTTAGACTTAGAATAGTTTTAAAAATGAGAATAGCAATATAGTGTTTAATTTTTTTAATCTTATAATGTTATTTAATTTTTTTTAAATTTTTAATTATTGTGGGTACTTAATGTCTTTTATACTCTCCTCAATCAAGACTACATCTTGAACTATTGTATCCCTATGAATAATCTTCATAGAACTTAATTTAGAGTTTATTTATATGTGAATCCTTTCATTGATACATTTTCATTTCCTTGTTATAAGGTCTCTATATTTTACTGGGCTTTCACTTTTGTTGAATGTTTCACATGCACATTCTTTTGATTAAGAGAAACCATTTTTAAAAAATTGTTAAATAGTGTTTAAAAGTAGAATAGCCAAATATAAATGCATATTGTAAGTTTTTAGTAGTAATACTCATTACTCTAGTATACTGATAATACTAGTAGCACTCAAAATCAAGACTTCATATTAATAGCTGTTAAGAGCATTTAAAACTAATTTTTATATTTGCCACTTGCTAAAATGTCCTTTTTATATAAGAGCTTTTTGTTGTATGTTTTATCTCTTCTCTTACATCTTATGTAAATTTTTAAATAGTCTAAATTAAATGTACTCCTTTTAATAGCATTTAGTCAACATTGACAGTATTTTTTCTTTAAGGGAGTTAATGCCAAATGTGGTAGAACATCAGCAAAATATTTCATTTGGGGCAGAAATAGCAAATATAATATTTGCTTCTTGATTTATTCTAGAAAATGCCGTTGCTATAAACAAATTTGAAATCATGTCTCACTCATATTAGCAAAATAAAGCTATGTACTCTATGTTTCTTATTGTTTATGAATTTGCCAATTAAAAAAATATCACATTTCATAACTCTTATGTCTAATTCAATCAATCAACCTATCATCATCTGTATTTAAATTAATGTAAATTTTTTAGTATTTCAAAATGTACCACCATTACTGTGTGAAATTGTTGGGAATAATACTACCTTAATTTATAAGTACTTCCAAACTCATGAAGTAGACACTAAGAGGCAAAAAATTGAAAGTGAGACACTATCTAAAATGATACTTTGTTATGGAAGACTCTATTGAATTTTTACCACCTGAAAGGATATCCCAATAGTATTAATTGTTTTTCTGTTACTTACATGTCTCTACTGCATACTTTATTTATGGCCCCAAAACCAATGTCCTCTAGTCTTCTAGCCTCAATACCACTCACAATAATTCAAAGTATTCAGGTGCAGTTATGGTTTGCTAAGGATAGCACCCTGAGTTATATTGGTGCCCATGTGTTCTTTAGTACCTTGTATTTGCGTGCGTGCGTGTGTGTGTGCGTGCGTGTGTGTGTGTGTGTGTGTGTGTGTGTGAGAGAGAGAGAGAGAGAGAGAGAGAGAGAGAAAGTAAAGTCCTCCCGTGACTAGGATTAATGGTAGAATGGGAGCTGTTTCTTGGTGGCCCACATGATGACTCAGAATGCTCCTTTATATAATTCCTCTGTGTATGTTACCATTTATGGTCCCTGGATTTTTCTTTCTGTTTAGGTCTTTCTTACCTATTATTATCCTTCATGACCATATCAAAAGTAGATATTAGAAAGTATGCTTTTCCTGAGGCTTCATAGCATTCAAAGCTCCCTTCCAGCTGCTCTAGGTTTAGGGGACTAAGGCATACTTTAGGAATTAAATATCACAAACTTCTATTGTTTATGCTGTGGTTTATCCTTGACAATGCAATTTTCTAAAAAAATGTAAACTCATGATTTGTTCGTTTTCAGTCAGTCACATTAAAGTATCAATACCCAAAGATCCTTCTTGGACATGTTTCTAATCTGCAAAATTTTCAATTTTATTTGCTGCTTTTTCAGACTATGATATCTGCTACCTCATCACATGCTACCAAACACTAACTGAATGCTGCACATGTCCCATTCTTGTTATAGCAACATCAAACTACTATTAGTTGGAGTATGGGTATCCTAGTGTAATAAAAACAGCCCAATCTATAATGGCCTTAAAAAAAGTAAAAGTTTATTTCCCTTATACATAACAGTTCAGGGTAAGCAGTCCAGGGCTGACTGGATGGCTATTCTACTCCCTGTACGTTATTCCCAAAGTTGTTTCACTTGTTGCCATTTGGAGAAAGAAGGGATCGAAGGTGACACTGAATTTTCGTTTTAATTTGTAGATATGCATTAATTCCATTTTTAGCCTGATTTATTTTAGTAGTTATTTTTGTTGATATTATTGCTTGGAAGTTTAAACGCAGAGAATGGCAGATATTTTTATTTTACAGTGAAAGATGTAACATTAAAAGACACTGTTTGTGTTTTTCGGAAAGCCAGAACTTTTAATCTGCTACATTTTGTACTGCTTCCTACAAGTTAAGAAGATAAAACACGTTCTTCCAGCTTTCTTTGTACCTAGAACTCAGAAATGTGACTTACACTTTTCCAATCAGATGCATTTGTTCAAGATATATATGCTTAGAATATTTACAAGAACAGATGCTCAAGAACTTCTCTTTTGTGAGTGTAACAAAGTATTATAGGCTTCTGAATTCCTTTTCTGTGTTGCCTTGAAGTTCATAGAGCTTCTTCAGGACAGCTATTTTGAATTTTTTGCCTGAAAAATCACCTCTCTCCATTACTCAGAATTCATCACTGGCACCTTATGGAGTTCATTTGATAGGGTCACATTTACCTGGATGTTCCTTGACACTTGTGAATCTTCATCAGTATCTGGGCGTTGAGGACTTAGGTATTTCTTTTAATCTTCACAGTCCGGATTGTTTGAACCTGTACTTCTTGAGAAGGCTTTCCAGATACTCAAATGGAATCGAATGCTGTAGCCTAAGTCTCTGGCCACTGCAGCTATATCAGCACAGGGGATGCCCCACACTCACTAATGCTGTGATCCTTGCAGATTCCTAGTGATACCACCTGGTGAGTTTGGATAAGATATGAAAAAATTCCCTGGATTACCAGGCAAAGTCTTTCACTCTCTTCCCTCATTCTCTGTGCTGGGCTGCTGGAGTTGAGATAGAAATGGCACGGGCACTCACTCATGGCCACCAGTGCCAGGTCACAGTCTTACCCAAAGCCAGTGGTGACTGTTGCCTGGCTACCTCTAATGTTTATTCAAAGCCCAAAGGCTCTTTAGTCAACAGGTGGTGAGTCCTGCTAGGCTGGGTACTTCCCTTCAAGGCAGCATATTTCCTTCTGGCCTAGGGTGGGTCAAGAAATGTCATCCAGAAACGAAGGCCTGGACTCTGGGGCCTCAGGAGTCTGCTTGGTATTTTATTTTAATCTGGCTGAGCTGGTACCCAAGTTGCAAAACAAAGTACTCTGAGTTCTTCCTTTTCCTTCCCTCAAGCGGAAGAAGACTCTCCCTGAGCTGCACTGCCTGTAGTTGGGAGAGGGGAGACACAGGCACTGGTTTGGCATCTGCTGCTAGTGTCTCACTGGGTCATGTACACTCCAAGTCCACTGGCTCCGAGCCAGCACCACCAGAGGAATTGCCCATGGACTGCAGCCCCTGTGGTCCAATTGCCTAATGAATGTAGTCCGAGCCCCAGGCTGCTCTTTTTCTGCTGGTAGTGAGACTACTGGGAATTTGGGCTTTGTGGCAGAGGATTTCCTTCTTATCGGGCTGGTCAAAATGCTCCCTCTGTGAGCACTGACAGAAATTTGTCCTGTACTGTGTCCCCCTCTGGTAGGGCAGCCCTGAGTTTTAATGCAAAGTCCCATAATCACTTCATTCTCCCCCTCCCCTGGGCACACAGATTCTCTTTCCACTTGGTGTGGGGCATGTCACTGCCAGGAGGTGGGGGAGGGGTGGTGTAGCAACGCAAGACTGTCTTTTCTGCCCTATTCTGTACCATCTTTTTCCTTGATATAATGTCAAAACTAGGTAGTATGAACATTTACCTGACTTTTGATTCTTCTAAAGGGCTTGCTTGCACGGATTGTTGTTGAATTGGGTGTTTGTGCTCAGGGACGAGTGCTGGAGGCTCTTTTGGGCCATCTTGCTCCACCCCTCTCCTCTCTTCCCTTATTTTCAAAAGGAGTAAGTTAGCCTCTTATTTTAAATTTTCATTTATTCTTATAATCTGTGGTTTGTGGCCCTAAACCTTTCATACTCCAAGAGTTTCTGTGAATATCCTAATATGTAATAAAGGCATTTTGGCTTAAACTTGCACAAGTGTATTTTCTTACTTGCAAATAATTAAACTAACTGATAACTATATATCATGTCACTCAATTCTCATAGCAACTCTAATTAATATTAATCTATTTCTAGAAATTATAATAATTAAGGTCAGAGATATTCAGATTGAATTGTTTACTCAGTGTATAAATACTCGGTAAATATTTGAACTGAGATGTGAATCTAGCTTCATTTGATTCTAGACCATTGCTCATAATCACTATATTCTATCTTATGTGTTGTTCTCAGACTACTTAGCTGAAGACTAATTAGACAATCAAAATACACAAGTCTGTCCCATCTGATTTTTTCCCTCTCTTTCATTTAAAAAATAACTTGAGGATATGTTAAAATGACAATCTGTAATTCTGTTTCCCTGAAAAGATGTGACTGTGTGTGTGTGTGTGTGTGGGTGTGTGTGTGTGTGTGTGTGTGTGAGTTTAGTAGATGTTCATTGTTGTCTGGCCTATGAAGCATCCATTCCCATATTATGTTAACAGCATGACAACTTCATTAACTTTATTAGAGATTTTCTCTTTCCCTGATTATGTATGGTCTATGGAATTATAAACAGTGGAGCTTTATTGTATGTAAGATGAAGACTTCACAAAGGGTTTGACAATTGGACTTTTTTTCTTGGAATCTTGAGTCCTGGCCAGGAGATGAGCTGGAATGTGTATCAGATAACCTGAAATGAGAAAGGCTTAAAGACATAAAGATTTGTCTTTCAAATCAAACAAGTTTGTAGGTAGAAGACTGGGCTTGGCATGGTGGTTCCATAAATCTCAGGAATCACTTTCTTTTTCTGTCTCCTCTGCCCTCCTCAGCATATGACTTCCATTCTCAATAATGATTCAGGATGAGGGACAGTGCTTCATGCACCACATTTGTCTTCCATATAGTAGCACAGAGAAATGACAAGGATAACAGATGCATACTAGGTAGCTGAGATAATACTCTTTAAGAAGTTTTCCAAAATTTTCTTTACAGCATTTCCACTGTTACATAATTCACTAGAACATAGTTGCATGGTTACAATGACTACAAGGAAGGCTGGGAATGTTTAATTAAATTTAAGGTGAGGGAGTTTTTAACAAAAAATGAGCTCATTATTAAGAATAGGAAAAGAGCTACTGGGTATGAAACTAGAGAAACATAAAAATACACAATAAATGGAGATGAGCGTTGCAGAGGCAGTAATAAACTGTCAATATTTCCTACTTCTAAACAGAGATAACTACGCTCTTTCCTTTAATATACCTGGTTGTCTATGCCATGTGATGATTCCATGAGCTATACGATATCTTTCTAATAAATGTCTTTTCTACTTAAAACAGGATTATAAACTATGTCTAACTCAGTACAATTTAGAGGCCTGTACCAAATTTGAAGAAATCTCATCCCGATTGTACATCCATTTTATGTGTGGACATACGAAGCTTTGCAGTATTGCCAAGCTCTGTGTGATGATCAGACATCATAGCAAAGAAAGGAAACAAACAACAACAACAAACTTCGTTTGTATTTACAGTAAATTTCAGCAACATGCAGATTTAAATTTTAAATCTAAATACTTAACAGCCCTCACTAACCTGTAGGGTCTAGTAATCAATCTTTGGATACTGGAATATTAGCAGTCTATGAAGTGACCATCCTTTGAAAAAAAATAAAAAATGACTCGTATTTTTAGATAATTTCTTAAAGTATTAGTAGAACATGGGTGAAAAATATAAGCATTGTGCATCAAGTTTGGGAATTATTTTTTAAAAGATGATATAGAAGAATTAACATTTGATGAATAGTAGAGAAACCTAAATTCTATCAGCAATGACTTGAATTCTTGGGCCTTAATATCATCATAACTTTTTCTTCTTTTTTTTAATAGAAGGTGAGGTGATAGAAAGGAATAAAATAAAAACTGCACTGCCTCCTAGGGATATTTTCAAGCTGTAAAATGAAAAAACTACATAAATACGGGTATGCTTTGTGATTGCAAATATGCTGTTTTTCTAAAATAGAATGGTGTCACTGCATATTGAGGTCCCTGGCCACAGGTATTGTTAGGAAAATATGAAAGCGTACCTTCTGGAAGAGTTTGTCTCATGGCTCTTAATAAACCAAACTTTTGTATGTTTGGATAATACTGTTTTCCATTTTTGTTTGGAATTTTTTTAGAATATATATGTTAACACTTCAAATTTTTAAGAAATGATTAATAGTTTAATGTTTCTATGCATTAAAAGAAAGATAAGTACAGCCTTAGACAAAGACTAAAAATTATCACCACAATGATTTTGGCATATGCACAGCTTGTTTCCTCACCTTTTTCCGCACTTACTAATGTCACATTTGTATCTATAGCTGTGAATACTGGGCACTTGTTATATCTAATATTCTCTGGTTGCTTTAATAGATAATATATGTGAAAAGAGACTGGCCTTCTTGTCCACATGCTTTTACAGACCTTCAGTATGATGATAGATTGAAAAGTATATTATGATTTTAAAAGTAAAATATAATCTATCTGAATACAATATGATTATTTTGCTATTTAAACAATTATACATTCTTACATGATATGCATTTTAATACCTTAGCTTTTAGGAACAAGAACAAAAAAAACCTGAGCAGATGTGCTTATCATATATATTGCAGAGTAATTTGGTGGATGCTTAAAGAAATAATTTCTCATATCAAATTTTCTACCCAAATATTTATGGCAGCACAATTCGCTATTGCTAGGTCGTGGAAACAACCCAAGTGCCCGTCAATTCATGACTGGATTATTAAAATTTGGTGTATGTTTACAATGGAATATTACTCAATTTTAAGAAATGGCAGTGAGCTAGCACCGCTTATGTTATCCTGGATTGAGCTTGAGCCCATTATTCGAAGTGAGGTGACACAAAACTGGAAGAAGGGGCCCCGCAAGTACTCGCCATCAAATTGGTACTGACTGATTAATACTGTGGTGCTCAAATGGTGGTGGTGTTCACTAGGGATTTGGGGGGTGGGGGTAGACCCACATC
>CAUYRT010025298.1:0-53886 GCA_963574885.1 Lepilemur ruficaudatus | reverse complement strand
TCAGCCTAGCTCACAGCAACCTCAAACTCCTGGGCTCAAGCAATCCTTCTGCCTCAGCCTCCCAGGTAGCTGGGACTACAGGCATGCGCCACCATGCCCAGCTAATTTTTTTACATATATTTTTAGTTGTCCAGTTAATTTCTTTCTATTTATAGTAGAGACCAGGTCTCGCTCTTGCTCAGGCTGGTCTTGAACTCCTGACCTTGAGCTATCCACCCGCCTCTGCCTCCCAGAGTGCTAGGATTACAAGCATGAGCCACCGCACCCGGCCTCAATTTCTTGACTGTTACAATAATAGACAGAAATGTGGGGCAAATGTTGGGGGGGGGATCAGAATATATGATATCTGAAGAAAATACAATAGAATTAATCCATAGTGATGTCTGTGAAGGAAGTTTTTAAAAATTTTACCCCAAAATATATTTCTTTGACATATTTTGGGATGAACGTCATGAGTGTCATAAAGAGAAGTACCACAGTAAAGCTGTCTTTAGTGGGGAAAAATTTACATCTGTAAAGAATCTGCATTAATACAGCCAGGTCTTTCCTCTCCTGCTCTAGATAAGATTAAGAGAGTCTAACACTTTCAAGATCTGAAAAAAACCACTTACTGTCTACATCTTTTTTCTCTGAGGGCTGCTACTTGTAAGGTTTATTTACATGGCAAGACCACGTTTGCTAGTGAAGCCTCTTCTCTTCTCCCTCCCCATAGCCCCTCGTCTTTAGAAACCTCTTTACCTCACTGAGGAGTCGAATCTTCATTCCCAGGTTTCTGTGTGTACATGTTAAATGAAATAAATTTGTATCTTTTTTCTCCTATTAATCAATCTGTCTCATGTCAGTGATTTTTCAGCAAATCTTAATGGAGCAAGAGCCTTTGCTCTCTACAAGTGCTTCATACTTTAGCAAGGCTACTTTAGCACGCTTCTCAGGAGAACATCTTACTTTGGACTAGTTGTCAGAAAATACCAAAAATAAAAGCTAAATGCACCAATTCTGTTAGGGGGGGCTCATACTGCAGGATGAGAAAGAATTCTCAACTCAAAGATTAAGATAGGTTTTAAAGCAAGAAGTTTATTTTACTTTCCAGCAGAGGAAAGAGCACAGCATGAAAGGAGGAAGAAAGGCTGGCCTGAGGGTGAGTGGCTTGGGAATTTATTGGGGTTATGGGCAGAGAGCAAAGTAGTTGTTGCAAAATAATAATAAAAGGTGGTTGTTTTCCAGAGCAGGTGTTTTCCCTGGGGCTGGTTTCATCTGCCTTCTCAGAATATGGTCTGGCAGATGCTGAGGGGCTATGTTCCCTTTTCTCTTTGTTCAGTACTCTTCCAGTTCTGCAAAACAAGCTCTTAAATAAAAAACAAACAAACAAACAAACAAAACCAAGTAAGCCACAGGTGGTCCAAGCAAGAAGCAAGCAGTGAAGGCCAGCACAACATTGTGCACAGTGATGTTTTTATGTTAGATGATGTACTAGGAATTCTGTACAAAGTCCAATTCCTTGATTTTTCTTGGATTGTAAGAATGGCATCAAAGAAAATTAGAACTACTACTTCTTAAAAGGCTTTCTTGAAATAAACCCAACTTCCTATCTTCTGAATGTTTATTCCTCCAGTCTAATGTGTGTCTGCTGAGAGAGACAGTTTTGTGGCATATGTCTTCAGCTTAAAATGTATCATGAAGGATTTTGGTAGCTTACTTGCTACTAATATATACAGACACACTAGACTTTTGTATATCGATGTTGTATGCATTGCTAAGGATTTTCTGCATACAGAATAATGTTTCCTGAGAATAATGAGTGTTATACTTCTTGCTTTCCAAGTTGAATGCCTTTGTTTATTCATTCATTGCTAAATTCTTATCTCATTTTTTATTGTTCTTCTTTGATATTTAGGCCCACCTATACCTGCAATTTACTTTGTGTGTTTTATATTATATAATAGGGTCTCCAGTCAAATGCTGGATATAATTGCTCCACCAAATGCAGAAGTTTTGTCCTTTATTATTTCATATTGTCTTTTACTTCCTTCTCTTGTTTCCACATCTTTGCAATTGTGAATTGTGCTGCTATAAACATTCAAGTGCAGATATCTTTTAAATAGAATGTCTTTTTGTCCTTTGGGTAAATACCCAGTAGTGGGATTGCTGGATCAAATGGTAGCTCAGCTCTACTCTTAGTTCTTTGAGGCATCTCCATATTATTTTCCATAGAAATTGTACTAGTTTGCAGTCCCACCATCAGTGTATGAGTATTCCTATCTCTCTCAATCCACACAAACATTTGTTGTTTTGTGACTTCTTGATAAAAGCCATTCTCACTGGAGTTAAATGATATCCCATTGTGGCTTTGATTTGCATGTCCTTGATGATTAGAGATGTTGAACATTATTTCATATGTTTGTTGGCCATTAGTCTATAGCCCTTTATTGGACGTGTAGTTCTTGCAGGTCTGGATTTCTGTGGGTTTCTCAGTTGGAGCTACAGAACATGAATGTGTGCAAGGCCTTGGCTTCTGCTCCAGACATGAGCATTTTGTCCCAAGTCCCTGGGTCACCTGTCAAGGCCAATGGGCGAGTGTAATTCCCTTGCTTAGGGCTGTTCTACCATCAGCTTTGACTTAGCCCCGGAAGCCCAGCTGCCTTTGCATGTGTAGTCCACGGAGATGTTTCCAAGTTATTAATATTCAGAATGCAATTTTTTAATTTAAAAACACATTTGCTGATTTAACTCATAGTTTTGTTGCAAGAGTTAAGCCTCTTGATCCTATTTAATTTATGTTACCAGAAAAAGATGGCCCAGAAATTTCTTTGGAGCAATAACGTAATAGTTTTGAAACCTCGTCTATCTAATAGTTACTATATTTCCTGACTTGATTAGCCATTTGTAAATGGTGAATATTAATACTATCACAAGTGTAAAGTGAGAACACCTTTTCCTTCTTCCTCAACACCCTGCTTTCCAAACAGGTGCTATATTCCCAACCAATTCCCTGCACAGAACTTGTTTGTGAACTCCGGGCTGTCTCTGAGAAAGAGCACCTGTCACATGTCGAGGGCAGAGTGCCCTTGACTTCTACACTGGGAGGTCTCCCGCTTTTCCCGTAATTATAAGAAAAGTAGGACTTTCCTTTTTGATTATTTTGCAATAATAATCGATAAAAAATTTGATAAATTTTCAGAACCAGCTTTGAGGATCAGGAGATGGCGCCCCGAGTCCAAGATGGCATCTTAGAACCACAAACTTTCTGTTATTTTAAAATTAATTGGTTAAAATTTATTTTCATGGACTATTTTCGTTAGTATTTTTACTCTTGAATGGCAGTCAGAAAATATAAGGTTTGGAGTTTAAGTTTGTTTTCTTTGCTATTTTATTTTATGTCATTGCATAGTTTAGAATGGCTTAACTTTTAATTTGTCAAAAGATCTAATTAGATAATATAATTAGTGATGGGTAATTGTGCTGAAGAAGAAATAGTTTACTCTGCATTATTTCATTGGGATAGATTCAAGGGGCACTAAGTTGTTTTTGAAGCACAACCTACTCAGGAAATTGTAATTTTCCTTGCATGAACAGCTCAGCTAGATAAAAACTGACATTCTGAAATAAATAAGTTTATTGCTATTTTTAGTCTTGGTACAATTTCATGTTTTCTGTGTCTTTCCAGTCATGAGTGTCCATTTTTGTGACCATCTCCACTTGATAAAAACTGACATTTTTGAAATAAGCCACAATATATTTGCTAATTTTAGACTTTGCTCAATTTTATATATTTATTTCCAACAGGTCTGTCTTTATATAAATTCATTAACTTTAGAACATTTTCCAGAATTGGGGAATACTCAAATTATTAAATAAATGAACAAGTGCAATGCTTCTGCAAATCCTAATATAGTTTGTACAAAACAAATCTAAGTAAGGGAATACAACAAATCGACCTGGATTTACCCCTGGTATAATAATACACCTGATTAAATCCTACAGAGTTGTCAAAAGATATTTTTGTAAGTTTTAAATAGGTAAACACACAAAAAATCATTTAAGGGAACTTACTGAGATTTCAAGTTCATAAAACAAACAAAAATAACGATGTTCCACAATTCCCTACGGCTTTACGTATCAATATTGACATTGGTATCTGTGGTCATCATTGTTGGGATAGGGTCGTTTTGTAAGACTCCATAAAAATTACCCTCCTGTTTTTGTTATTTTTGTCACATGCTTGACCCCTGTGAATCCCTTCTTTGATGCTTATCTGCCTGGACTGAAAGATGCTTCCTAAATATTGTGTCCTTGACTTTCCCCCACAAACCACAGTGTTGTCCACAGACAGACACAGTGAAAGTCATAGCACAAAAATGAGAAAATTTAAAATTATTATGTTCACTGGGATAGATGTCAGGTCAGAGGACTCTGAAAGGAGCAGAAGCGAATGAGGGACAGCCCGCGCAGCGCAAAGCGTCGGCCCAGGCTGCTGATCTCATGTCGGAAGAGGGAAAGGAAACAGACGCCACCCCAAGGCGCTTGCCAACGGTGACACGCTCAGCTGTGAAAAGGATTTCTTGAGATTGTCTGGCTAACAGCGGAGTGGCTTTAATTGGAATGTGGGCATCTAGGACTTCTCTAAAACTTAATATGATTTCCTTTTTAAAGACAATAACCCTGAAACCTGAGGGGCTTATAAAACAAAGGTTTATTTCTTACTTATTCTACCTTTCCAGTGCATGTCGGGGGGTGGGGTGGGGACAAGTTGAGAGAAGGATCTGCTTTTGTTTGAAGCCAATTTGGCCCTTATTATTTCAACAGCAGGACTCAAGGTCTTTCACAGAAAGAGAGAGAGAAAGAGAGAGACATCATAGCACAAATATAAATACATATCCTGACCATAGAGATTCTTCCCACAACCCATGGTTCAGGATTGGTCTCATAACTCTGCCCGTTTGCAAGGGGGTTAGAGACATGCAATCCTCTGCAGTCTCCAAGAGAGAGGAGAATCAGAAACGGGTGAGCATTAGACTGTCTAACATTATTAGGAAAGAGCTAGCTGCTTGCTTTGACCTGTGCTGCATTTTGACTAATAAAAGCAAAACAGACCCCTTCACTCTGTTTGTTTGTTTTCTTTATCTCATGGTGGCACAATCTATAACATCCAGAAAACTGGGCAACTATCATTTTCAGCGTACGAAAAAAGTTGCAAGATATTGCAAAAACCTTCCCTTCAGAGAGTAGGATTTCTCTGGGCAGCACACTCAGGATGAGGGGGAGGCAGACATCACAGAGTCCTTCGTACATGGAACTTTCAATGCAGAGTGTAGATGGAGACTTTGGAAAAACATTGCACATAATATTTGTGTAGGTGTGTCTTTTCACCTGTACTGTGTCACTTGATGGGCAAATCACCGAGATTTTGGGCTTGGGATTATATTTGATAGGCTGTACTTCACATCCTTATCAACATTATTTTTGAAGGCACAAAACAGTTGGGATTTCAACAGTAGCAGAAAGTAGACGTGGTATCAAGTGATCTAACAAAATATAATGCATGTGTATGCATACCTATTTAATAACCAAGTTCGGTAAGGCCTTAAATCTCATTGCTGTTTCTACTTGTATGTATTGAGCACCTACTGTACACTAAGCTACTGCTGGATATTGAAGATAAGATGGTATGTAAAAGACAAGGACCCCAAGGATATCGCAGTGTACTGTTTCATTCAAGAAAATTGCCAATAGATTCATATCACCACCACGTATTCCATCTACATGGATAAAGGCATTCAGCTAGGGGAGACACAGACACCACCTGCCCAAAAAGCTGTGTTGGAAAAAGAAAGGAATAATATAGAGGATGTTCTCCAACATCCTTTGGGGACTAAATATTAATAGTAAAATAAGGAAATAAACCAAACAAATGGTTTTATAATTTGTAATAAACATTGAGATTTATTCTTTAGGAAGTGAAATCTCTATGTGCCAGTGATAAAACTAAGAAAACACATTCCTTATGCAAAAAAAAGTGGGTAACAACAGAAGGTACCTGAAGTTAGGAACGAGATAAGAGCAATGATCTCATCTTAGGTCAGATTCTCCCAGAAGCAGACCCTCAGCCAAGAATTTGTGTGAATGTGATTTATTAAGGATGTGTCCCAGGAAATTCCAGTAAATAAAAAGCAAGAGAAGGAAAGAGGAAGAAGATAAAAAGGCAGAAAATCACCATTTTTTTGAAGTTCATATTTCCATGCTGGTATCGTGAATTCAAGGATGTTTTAAACTTTAATATGAGACTGTATCATAAAAATACTCCATTTTCAAACTATTTTTAAGGTACTATTTTCCACAGTGTCGTACAAAGTGTTCAATGACACTGCTGTCCAGATTTTTGTCATCTCTGTTTTTCTTTCTTTTCCTCTTCTTTATTTTTTTTTAACCCTTGACTCAAGCATCCTGGATTCACCTTTAAGCGTTTACTTTCAGATGATTTCTTTGTCACCGTCAACCAAAACCAACTGCGAAGTGCAAATAGGAAATAAAGATTTCTACATAGGAATTACAAATAATACAGAAACACCATACATCTAATTTTCACAAAAATTTCATATAATAAAAGAAAAGTGAAATGAAAGGCACCAAACAAATAAAAGACTTTGAGGTTTGTGTTTAAATTTTGTCATTAACGCCTCAGTTTCACAAGCACTGGGGTCCTTGTATTTATAAGAGACAACTTCAGTGCAGGAGTGCAGTTTATTGCCCAAAAATGGACAAATAAAGATGTCTATTATCTTCCACTTCAGCTTCACAAAAGACAATTCATCTGACAGTAAGACGTATCCCAAAAATGTAAAACTTTTCTCAAAATTTTCAAATAAAGGAAATTCTATAGTTCTATATGTATAAAATCACAAACCTATTTTGACTGCAACATTGCACTTACAGTTCCTAATTCACGTTTCATTTGGATATTCCTTTATATATCGACAAATAAACTTCATGTATTATTGGGTCAAACCCAGATTTCTCAAAAAAGAAGGAAGATGATTGTAAGAGAAAAAAATGACCATACGTAAGCATGTTTTGTTTCATTACCTACTTGACATACATGCTTCGAGACAGCTTTTAGCAAATCTACCAAGTCTTAATTTTCATAAAAAAACAAGTTTAGTTTGGCAGCCAAGCGACAAATCATTTGACAGAATTTCAAAAATACTGTTTGTCACTACTCAGATGGAAAATCATCCCGTCTTATTAGCAAAGTTTTCATATGAATATTTGTTTACAATAATCAATTTTTTAATTTTCATTTTTCATCCAGATATCGTAAGCATTATATTAATCCCTTCAAAACAGAGTTGATGAAAAATATTAAAAATCTTTGGCTGTGCTGAAATGTTTTTTCATATGCTACATATACATACAGCAATGATTTTATTCTTATTTACTTTATGCTTAAAAGTAGCTCAGATATCCAATTTTATTATTTAATAATGATGCTAATTGAGGTAAAAAATAAAATCCTCAGTCTAATTAGTAATTGTTGGTTGAATGGCGTTTTAATTTTGCAAAATATGTTGAAGAGCTTCACAAATAATTAGATGGGGACACTAACAACGTGTTCGTTTTTAAGTAGAGATATCTTGTTACCTCAGAAATCCCTTGAAGAATGTTTAAACATTAATTAGAAACATTAAATGGAGAAACCAAAATAAGTCACATTTCTCCAAGGAATTTAAGTGGTTTAATAGTCTAGAAATAGTAAAATATCCTTCACAGTACAGCATGGCTTCATTCCATTTTATTCTGCTCAGCACCCTGATTCCTTTGTATTTTGAGGTTTCCTTGTCATGTGTGTACAGTTTTACTGCTATTGATACTTATTTGCAAATAAAAAGAACAGTTTCTAATAAATCTCATCAAATTGAACTTTAATTGCTTTACGATAGTCTTTGACTATAATTTCCTGTTTAGTCTGATCAGTTTGTAAACATTTAACTTTTTATATGCAGGCAGGAAATAGTGTGACATTGTCACTTCCTGTAACTATTCCAAAAGAATATCAATCCACATGACTGCTTCTCTATCATATATTTATTCTACTTATTAATTATCAGAGTTTATGTAAAGATGTGTCTCTTCAAAAAGTTTATATAACAAGGTGACTTCTTAAATGTTGAGATTAAGATTTTATAAAGCCAATTAAATGAAAAAAATGCACAAAAATAATTTTTCTCCATAATGTTAAAATTATCTACTGGTTGATAAAGTCATTTTAACCAAGGTGAATATTTTTAAGATCAATTTCCCCCTTCCTTAACCTTTTAGAATATAAATCATTTAATTGAGATTTTACCCTTTTTCTTAACCCTACCATTTAACTATTTTGAATGTTGTCCATATTTTTCAGGGGCATATATCTTTCCAACATTTTAACATAAAAACTAAATTCAGTCATAAATAGTTTTCTTTTTTGGAATATTTTTATCCTTTTGAGTTTGCAACACTTTTCTGCAGTTTCACTGGAAAAACTGATGTTGTCTTTCTAAATGAAGGCTGATATAGGAGTGGTCTGTTACAAGGAGGCTCGATATTTAAAAACAGGGTGGATCACATTTTCAGTGGTTTGTGCTCCCACGAAGTAATTTGGGAAAATTCTCACTATTGGGAATCCCAGAGTCTTTCCTTTTCTGAGTCTTTACTTATTATTCAGATTAAACTTCTTATTTTTTAGTTTAAACTTAGATTATTTATGATTTAGATTATTACTTATTATTTCAGTTAAACTTGTTCTACAAAATTGAAGTAAAGCTCCCGGATCTAATGCAAAGATTGCATCATTTCCGAGTATCTCAAACTTCAGGCTATGTAAAAAGTTCTAGCTATTCTGAGGAAAAAAGAGCCCCAGCACCCTGGAGAGGTCTCTCCCCTAAGACGCATTCCACATGTGTTTTGTTTTATTTTCTGCTGTCTTCAGACTCTAGTCACTTCTCCATTCTAACTATTTTTTGATGTGGAAACTTGTTTTCCAATCTGGAGAAGTTTTGGAATATGAGAAGGTTTAGTTAAATTTGTCATAGGTCTTACACATCCAGACAGTAAAAGCAACACACCCGGGAGGACCAAGTGAGGCCCAGTATGGTTAGAAATAATACTGGAGAGAGAAAGAAAAAACTCTGTCGAGTTAACCTAATGTCTTTGAATATTTGAATTAGTTTTCAACTCATTAAGGTAATTATTTACTGTTAGATATACTGGGTTCAATTTAATATCATTCTTCTAGAATTTTGCATGTAAGTTAATAGGCCAGATATATTTTTCAATTTCTTTATGAGGTTTTTATAATAAAGTTATGTTTATTTGACTTTACTGCAGAAATAAGGGGGGGTCACATTCTTTTTAGTTTGAGATTTATAACAACTTATGTACCATGAAAAATACCAGTTATGTTGACAGAATCAAGTAATGTGCTATCTTGGTCTGCTGGGTTTGGGGGAGAAGTAAAGACTCTCTTTCCAACATAGAAGATTAAATCCTAGATCCGATATCCAGTTATCAGCATGGCCCTAAGATTGGAGTAAAAATCCTACTCTCTTCTTATAAAATAAAACAAAAGGCAATGTATTATATTTAACAAAAATATTAATAACTAAAGAAGAAAAAGAGGAGGTAGGGGAAGAGGAGGAGGATGAGGTGGAAGGGAAAGAAAATACTAATTGTATTAATATTCAACAATGACCCTGCTTGGTAGGCTTTGTGGCCTGATTTGTTCAGATCTCCCTAAACCTATTAGACTGACTGCCTTAAATATCCTTAGATCATCATGGGGCAATGGAGAGACACTTTTTGTAAAAATGCGTCTCCAAAGTTATATTTTCTATACTTCGGTTTATTTTTTGGTACCCAATTTTTGAGGGCCTCTTTTGACTGAAATTTTAAACAATCTTGGAAATGAGCATGAGCCCTAGATTGGCTGTCTCTTGATGGTTGCTGTGGTGTCTGAAGTTCATGGGACATAATTTCTAAATCCTGATCTTAAAAGCGTTTGGAGTCTATTTTTGACAGAACTAAATTATCAGTTCTAGAATTTCTTTTAAAAAATAAATTGAAGTTCAATGGTGAAATTCTCTCTCTTTTCACCTATTTACTGAACACATTATTTGTAGTTGTTTTAATTTGGCACCTGTTGTTTACAATAGCTGGATAACATGTGTGTCTCCTTCTTATTTTGTTTATCAGGCATGTTGTTCTCTACTCTCTTACATCTGGTAATTTTTTATTGAATATTGGACATTGTATACAAAAGTGGAGTATTTAATAATGTTATTTTCCTCTAGAGGCTATGTCTGACTTTTAGGCAGCCGGATAGTGTATGGGTTAGGTACTTTGATCCAGGTGAGGGTTATATATTTCCAGTGTGACCCACCACTTTGACATGACCCTTTCAGTGTTCTCAGCTGACATCCTGGAACATTTGTCAGGTCCACCCTTTCCTGGAGAGCCATAATCTCCAAATCAGGTCTTTCCAGAACCATGGTGGTTGATAAAATTTGTCTTTGGTTTGTGAGTCTCGACTTAGTCCTTGGTTACTCGTAGTCTATCATTCTCATATGCAAACATTATGAATTAGCAAATAATTTGTGTAGAGAATGTCAGTCTCATTTCTCTGTTTCCCCTTTGTTTTTTGCTGGAATATTAGCGCTCAAGGCTTGATGGTGTTGGTACCCATGGGGCCCAGTGTTTTATATCTTTAGTCCAATGAGATTTCCACAAGCTCCGGGCTCCTGTTGTCTCCTGTGTCTCCACGACACATGGAAACAAATTTCTGAGAAGGCAATTTCTGAGTGGAGAGATTACCTCCTTGTGCACTCCTTTTCTTGGGGAACATGACTGCCCAGCCTTGGCTCCTGAGGCTGTCAAACTGTGTGGTTGTTCGTTTCACTTTATTTTATTCATCGTGCTGTCGTAGTTATTTTCACAGTTAGGGTTATTCTACTACCAGCCACATTTTCCAATTTTCAGTGTTATTTTTAGCGCAACTCTGGAATTTTTTCTCCTACTCTTTCTATTTAAGATAATGAGAAAAAAATAAAATAATTGAATCTCTTCCTTCTTTCTTTCTTTCTTTTTTTCAGAACTCATGTTCCCACACCACTAAGCCTTCCTGATCTGTTTTAAGAGTCTCTTATCTTTTGCACCTTATTTTTCTTAAGCTGCTCAAGTCGAGTTACTTGGTTGTTTACACCACAGTCACAAAAAAAAATGTGGGAGTGATAGATTTCACAGCCATATCTCTGTCCTGTGCTTTAGAATTCCAAGAACTAGAAGTTTTTGTAAATTTTCCAAAGCACTTGAGGGGAAGATCTGAGCATTTATGTGTAAGAAAAAGAAACTCTGTGTGTGTATATGTGGGTATATAAAGCAAAATTTAATAATAATAGTATTCAAAGCCTCCACAGCATTGGTTTGACATGTCTATGCGTGAACATACGCTAAAGTTTCCATTAGCAGTTGTCAATAACAATTTCTCCTTTCAATTCTTATCATTAACAGTTTTGTTTTGGTTTCTAGTCTATTACTTGGTATGTAAGGAATTGTGACAGCTCTACATTTGTTGTAGAGTAAATGATTCATCTGTAAAAGGTGACAATTTTTGCGTAATTATTTTTAAATACAATTCTGTTTCTTTTTCTTCACATTAATATTGCATTCCTGGCTTCAGTTTTGTTAACATTTGATTGGCAATTGTAGAACAGAAGGGACATACGTCATACAGTCTTTCCTTTCTGTGATCAGAGACATGTGAGTATTTGAGTCTTGGTTTAATCATCTTTACCTGATTAACTCACAAAATTCTATTAAAATTTTAAGAGAGCAATACAGAATAAAACATGTGTAGCTCATGGTAGAGATTGTTGATTGGCCAACCGTGCAGCTGCAACTGGTAAGTGAGTGAGTTTGATGTCATGGGCTCCTACTGGGAAGTGGGAGCTATTCACGTAGCCTCGGGGGCTGCTGCATGTCTGGAACATGTGGAACCTGAGGGAACCCCAGAGTGACCCTGAATAAAGGTGGCCCACACAACCTAGTCACACCTGCGATGAGCAGCTGCATCTCGAGCGTAGACGGATTCAGGAGCCTCACGTGGGAGTCATGAGACTTCAGTTTTGCTCTTGGTACTTCCACTGTATCGCCTGGTATAAATCCTTTCTTAGTAAAACACGAACAAAAAATGGCAAGTTTTTAGGTTTTGAAGCTCATTTAGAGTAAAGTGAGTTATTGTTAAATTTGTGGCCAAAAGCTTTGTTGTTACTCAGCAGAGTGGTAATCCGTTTGCTTTCCCCCTGTCAGTAAATGGTGCCTTCTCCCGGTCATTTGAAAAAAATATTTATTTTCATTCAAATATCAATTGGGACCTCGAAGACAGTAAGTTTGAGAAGTCTTCAGATTTTTCTTCTTTTTTTTATTGCAGCATATTACGGAGGTACAAATATTTAGTTTACGTATATTGCCTTTGCCCCGCCTGAGTCAGAACCTCAAGCGTGTCCATCCCCCAGACGGTGCTCACCACACCCATTAAGTGTGAATGTACCATCCTCTCCTCCCCCTCCCATCTGCCCGACACTTGATGAATGTTACTACCATATGTGCACTTAAGTGTTGATCAATTAATACCAATTTGATGGTGAGTACATATGTTTTTCCATTCTTGTAATACTTCACTTAGTAGAATGGGCTCCAGCTTTATGCAGGATAATACAAGAGAATCTATACAGAACTCAGGAAAATCAGCACGGAAAAATCAAAGAACCCTATCAAAAAGTGGGCATAAGACATGAACAGAAACTTTCCAAAAGATCAACTAGTGGCCGACAAACATATGAAAAATGCTCAACATCTCTAATCATCAGGGAAATGCAAATCAAAACCACAATGTGATATCACTTAACTCCAGTGAGAATGGCCTTTATCAAAAAGTCCCCAAACAATAAATGTTGGCGTGGATGTGGAGAGATAGGAACACTCATACATTGCTGGTGAGAAGTCTTCAGATTTAAGTTGTTTTCTTTAATTCAAAAGATTTTCTTCTTCGTATGTTTGACTAATTTTAAATTCTACTTGATTTATTCTTTCCTAAAGGAAAAATAAGGTCATGTGTAGCCTGCAATGTCTTTCCACCGTGTTTGCCGTCTCTTAGCTTCCAACTCTTTATCGCATTTCTCTGAATTCTTGGCAATATTGGTAAGCGTTTTATCACGCTAGGAATCAGCTTTCTTTCTTTGGTCTCTTTTCTGCCTCTGTCCTACTGGTCCTATTCCACGGGCTCGGTTGGTTCTTTCCCCTAAAATCTCTGTGAACTCATCTATAAATGAGGAAGAACACCTCATTCCCTATTAGGGTTACTTCTTTAACTGTATAAAACATTCTTCAACTTCAAAGTGCACCAGAACTTTTGGTGATAAGTTGGAATAAATGAATAAGACAATAAAAGCCCTTCTAACTATGTGGGGTTTTTTTTGTTTCTTATTTTTTGAAGACACGAACAATTTCCTCTGTACAGTTGACTTTGCTGATCTTGTTCCAAGGGACCTAACTAGGTTAGAATAATATGGTTTGAGTTTTTTCCATTATCTCCCCTCTCCACGAGTTTCAGTTATCCATATAAAAAAGATCCCTGCCACATTGTAGGGGACTTGTATCACGGAGAATATCAGAGTAAACTCTCTGTCTTAAGTTGATGTAGCATGAAATAGTTGAAGTTGAATGACATAGAATATGTGTAAGTTAACAATGCTACATAGAGGCAGAGCAATTGGTAGTCTACTTTTAAACAAACATATTTAGAAGAAAGCCAGGATGTGGAACCAAGAAAGTTAAGTTTTAAAAATCTCTTTAGTTCTATAAACACATAACAAATAGTAAAACACTTTTAATGTATGCTTCTAAGGGACACAATTTAAAACCAAGAAAAAAGAGGCTAATGCAAAAAATCAGATAAATGTTATATTAAGGATGTGTATGGGTCCAATTTACAACTAAGATGGAATTTTTGAGAGAATAGATCAATGCACATGCATTTTGCAGCAACGAAGCATTTCTAAGACCATTTAAGTATGAAGGAAAATAAAAATACTTTCTAAATGAAATTTTTGGCAAAGATATTAAGTTTTCATTGTTCAATGTTAAACTCTTTTTAGAAAATTATGCTATAGAAGATATTGATTCAAAGTTAACTTCTCTGTTGTTAAGACATTTTAAGTAAGTTAAGTAGGAAATGTCTATATACCCACATCCTTTCCAATTACTTGTAATTTTATTTGCAATAATGTATCAATGCAACTACCATGTTTCAATTTTACATTAATTTAACCCCATTTTACCATATTTTATCATGCTTTTACTCATCATTAAAATGTAAGTTTTAATTTAAATCTACAATACTTTCAGATATGAATACCTTCATAATTTCAGATTTAAATTAAAAGTTGCACGTTTGCTCTTTGTACAAAGAGGAATGTGTCATCATAGCTTCTTAACCTTTGGAGTTATTCATAATGTGTGTTGCTTTTTTAATATGAATGATATATAACAATGATACATAAGGTCTTAACCTGAGGCTTCATGGAGTTTTGATCTAGCAGAGAAGAAAGATGGTGAATAAGTTTAATATGAGCTATTAAGAAAGAAATATGGATTATTAGTAAAGCATGAATGAAAGGGGCAAACCCAGTTTGGAGTGTCAGGAAAAGCATATGTAAGGAATAGACGTTTTAGTTGAAACTTGCAGCATCGGTTAGATTTGTCTGTCTGCCCAGGGACTTGGTGGAAGCGCAGCCTTGAGAAGAGAAACAGCAGGTTCTCAGCCCGAGACGTGATGGAACCTCTCAGAGGTGAAAGGAGAATTCTCAGTGTCAGTAAACAAAGCAAGCAAGCCCGTAAAAGCTAGAAATGAGATTGGGGCAGTAGCTAAGGGATGTATTGCACAGGGACTTGCAAACTGTGTTAAGGATTATAGATTTTTTACTTTAGCTGTGGCATGAAAAAATCATATCTGTACATGTATACAGTCCACAATAATGACCCAAGTTGTTGGAGTGAGAAAGAATCTATGAAAAATCTATGTAAAGAAATCTTACCTGATGGGAAAAAAACAATTTCCATGGATTCAGGTGCATAATAGAATAAATCCAGAATGCTTTACCATCCACTTTCTTTGCCTCAGTTTATATGTAGTACCTGTCTAGTATTTCAACTTAATTTTAACATTTCAAACATTATTATTAAAATATGATATTCATGCATGGAAGTACATATTACAAATGCCTACATTTGATGGATTTTCATTAATTAAACTTGTTCACGTAATTATCACTCAGATCTAGAAACAACCCCACTAGTATCCCAAAAAGCCCTTCCTTCTGCCCCATTCCAGCCAGTAGCTCTTTAAGAGTAATCGCTATCTGGATTCTAACAGCAGAATTTTGCTAAGTTTTATACACGACATAAGTGGAGTCATATGGTATGTTTTACCTGTGTCTTCTTTACTCAGTATTTTCTTTGTGACATTCATACATATTGTTGCATCAGGCTGCAGTTTATAAATTCCCACTGCTGTGTATATATCATCGTAAAAATATAATGATGTATTTATCCAGTCTACCGTTAATGGACATTAATTGTTTCAGTTCTGATTAGTGCTAATATTCTAGTACATGTCCCTTGGTGCACATCTGCAATTATGAATATTAAATATACATCTAATAGTGGAACAAAAGGATACAGTAAAAAAAGAAGTGTGACTCAGATGGGAGCTGAAATCCCAGAAGACAGAGCTGAGAGCCATGGGAGGTTAATTACCCCCAGACCTTGAAATACAGTGCAGTTTTCTAAGCTGGATTTCAAAATTGCTTTGGACCAGTAAATCAGAAAGATTATATACCATGATCAGGTGGAATTCATCCCAGGGATGCAAAGATGGTTCAATATGTGCCAGTCAATAAATGACATACACTGCATAAAGCAGAATGAAGGACAGAAGCTATTTAATAATCTCAATAAATGCAGGAAAAGCATTTGATAAAATTCGACATTTTTTCATGAGACAGGCTCTTTTAAATTGGCTTTCGTCTTGTTTTATCATGTTACATGGATATTTTGAATCTAGCTTCAAAATCATGTAGATTTGGGTTTGTGATTATAAATTCTTAAGGGAAATAATGCTCATTTTTTTTTGTTTGTTTCACTCAGAATTGGGCATAGGTGTATGGCCACAGCTTGTTTGTCCCCACAGGGTCATGCTTCCCATTAATTTAACCATCAGAAAATTTATCTCACTGTACTTCTAGATGACTTGACTATGCTTCACAGTTTTGTCCATATTTTTAAAATACAGCAAACTTTTCAGTTATATTCTATCAGAAGGGATTTTTGCATACACCTGTATCCACTACGGTGATTCTCTGTATAAAAGTTTACCCTTGATTTATGTCTGTGTCCACATCCATATCTCCGTCTATTTGCGTATATCAATATCCACACCCACAGCTGTATCTACCTGCCTATCGATTTTATCCAACTAATGATTCATTTATATTGGATATTTTTTAAAGATTTTTGTATTGCGTGGATGCCGTAAACAGTGTTGATGTTTCTCATATTTCGAGATTTGCCTTCCATTCCTTTGGTTATGTTAATTTTAGAAAGCCATTTATCTCTCAGTCCCACGTGTTGCCTTTTCAGTGAAATGAGGATGACGATAGCTCCTGACAAAAATCACAAAACTTTACTGAGTTTTCGAAGCACTTCCGCGGATGTTTCACACGAGATAACAGATTGAACCAGCTTCGAAAACTCTGGTATGCAAATGCAGCTTATTATTGATACAGAAAAAATAAATGAAATTAACTTATAGCCCCTAACATTGCCCTTGAACCTGTGAGCTGTTTCACTTCAAGGCATTTTCATCTTTCTGTAATGGGTATTCTCTCTCCAGGGAGCAAGAGTTTGAGACTGAGAACTGACAATTATTATTTGATGAGATCTAAAATAAATGTATGTTTGAGGACTTTCGGTTAACGCACTATCCAGTGGCAAAGTTGCGTATCATCATCTTCTTTAATCATCCTCTCTTTATGAGTCTAACTAGAGAATCATCAGGCTGCACATAATTTGCATGTCAACATCAAATATAGTCCTATGATTTTATCAAAATCACTTTACATAGGCTGTTTGCACTCATTTTCATCCTAACTACGTCTTATTTTATCCAATCACACCCTAATAAATTACAGTGGAGACTGCAACTCTCTCTCGCTATTGTTTATGGTGATTTAAATTTTAGAGAGGATGTGAAGTGTATGCAATGTAGAATATTTTACAAAACGCCAGAAATACGCACATAAAACACTGAAACATGTAACTCATATTTAACTTGTGTTATTTTGTTATGTTCCGAGTGTAATCACTAATTGAATTACCTCTTCTGGCTCATATTTCTGACACATGCACAGCAGAAAATGTTTATGCACAAATGCGGGCTTGGTGGTGCATCTTCGTAAAACATATGGAGTCATGTAGCACACTGTGTGAATTTGTAAATAATATTTTTATATCTGTAAACGAGTTTCTTCTGATGTGCTATCTATTCCGAAAATTTTGAATTCAAGGGATTTATGACAACTACATAAATCTAGAAATGCCATGGTATCAATCAGTTATCAGAGCCATTTTTTTACTTGTTCATTCACTTGGCTTTCTATCTTTAAATAAATTCAGATGCAAAAAAGTTGTAAAAATAATATAAAAAATTATCATATAACCTTAGCTATATTCTCCAATTACGGGTGGGGTACCTGTGGCCTCAAGACCAGGGAATCTGGCCCTCCAGATTCCCAAGTGTGACCCCCTGACCGAATCCTAACTTCACAGAACAAATCCCTTTATTAAAATTTTGTTTAATAAAGGGATCTGTTCTGTAAAATTTGGATTTAGTCAAACGGCTGCACTCTAGGATCCAGAAGGCCACATGTGGCCCCAAGGCCACAGGTTCCCCACCCCTCTGAGTGTCCATGCACGTGAATCAAGAGAATGCAAAAAAGAGGAAAGAAGCCGAAAGAGGTAGAAATGGATTCACTTTTACATCTACAAGTTGAGGTCTAGCAAACAAGGATGTGTCTCTGTATCTGTAATGCACAGAGATTTTAAAATACTAAGACCAGCATGGGCAACATAGCGAGACACTATCTCTACTAAAAATAATGATAAAAAATAGCCTAATGTAATGAGGCAGCCTGTATTCCCAGGTGCTTAGGGGGCTGAGCGGGGAGGGTCACTGTAGCCTAGGAGGTAGAAATGACAGTGAAGTATGATTGTCCCACTGCACTCCATCCTGGGGGACAGAGTGAGACCCTGTCTCAAAAAAAAAAATGCTAACAAAAGAAATACAAGGTATGTCAAAGAGTGTGGTTTTAGAACTACAAAACCAACCACTCATATTCAGTATCCTTGCACCTGGGCTTTGCTGCAAACAGCATGGCTTGTTGTTTGTACTTTGAGAAGTTGTGCCTAGTTCAGGCAGCAGGAAAGGAAAACTGAACAAGTGGTTGAGTTTGAAATTTGAAAAACATGTATTTGATAAGGGGCTAATATCAAATATATATAAGGAACTCCTGCAATTCAACAGCAAAAAAACTAACCAGAAGACACAGAAGTGGCTAACAGGTGTGTGAAATGGTGTCTGACATCACTAATCACCAGGGAAATGCAAATCAAACCCAACATGAGATATCACCTCACACCTGTTAGGACAGTCGTTACAAAGCAACAAAAACAAAGAGTGAAATAACAAGTGTTGGCAAGGATGTGGAGAAACCTGAGCCCTCCTGTGCTACTAATGGGAATGTAAAATGTCCAGCTGCCATGAAACCCAGCATAGAGGTTTCCCTCAAAAAATTAAAAATAGAACTTCCATGTGATTCGGCAGCCCCACTCCTGGGTATTTATCCGAAAGGATTGAGATCAGAATTTTAAAGATATAGTTGCAATCTCAGGATCATGGCAGCATTATTCGCAACAGCCAAGAGATGGAATCCATGGAAGTGTCCATCAGTAGATAAATGGATAAAGAAAACGTGGTATATACACAGAATGGAATACTATTCAGACACAAAAAAGAAAGAAATTTTGTCATCTGAGACAACATGGATGAAATCGGAGCACGTTATACAAAGTGAAATAAGCCATGCACTTTAAACACGCAGGAGCGCGCACACACACGTGATCTCCTAAGTACCACACAAACTTCACACAAGTGTTGTCTGTGCCCTCTCCATCCACTCCTCAACCTGTTCCAATTAGGGGACCCGCCTGTGCCAGAAACAGCTTTGGCTGAGCTCGCTGATGGTGGTTAGTTACACTGCAAAATGCAACAGCCATTTTAAAATGACTATTGTATTTGAACCTCTCCATGCTTTCCTCAACTTTTATCTCTGTTCTTTCTTGAGCTTACGTATGCCTAACATCAGAGTTTTCAGGTCACTCCTTCATTGTTTATATTGGAAGTGTTTTAATATCGGATTTTCTCAGGTCTCAGTCCCAGGTCATTCTTCTCCCTCTGAACAAGCGTCCTGAGGAATCTCACCCAGACACACTGCTTCAGCGTGTAAATAACTCTAGTGTTTATAGATAAGCCCTGCGTTTTTTTCCCAGTACTCTAGACCATTATATTCAACAGCCTAATGCCTCTTCCCTTTGAATGTATCAAGACTTCAGCAATTGCAGTACTGAGCTCATGTTCTTCCCTGGCCTTGTCTGGTTTTGTTTATTTCTGTAAAAGCCGGTGCGTTCCATTCAGCTGTTCAAACCAGAAGCCAAAGGGCAGGGCTGGCACCTTCTCCCTCCTTCCCCTGGAAGAGCCCCTGATCTGTATCTCATTCACCATGAAGTGTGCTGAACAGGACCTTCTGAAAACCTCACCTCCACACTCTGCCCTCCACCCCCACCTTCTCCTCCGCCTCCTCCTCCTCCTCCCAGCAACTCTTGTGTGAGCTCCTGAAATAGCGTCCTGTTTCCCAACATTTCCGATTAATTCCTCACAATGCAGCTCAAGTAAACTTTTTCAGACTCGAATCTAGTATTTTAATCCTCTATTTAGAAAGTCAAAATGTCTTCACACTGCCCTTTAATAAAGCCAAAGTCGTGGCACATCCCTAAGGCCCTGCAGGATGATCCCAGTGATTGCTGAAGCTGCCCTGACTGCCTCAAGGTGCTGCCTGGGCTCCCGCCAGCCAGCTTCCTAGTGTGACTGTTCAGATCTCTGTTCTCCTGTTACAAGTGTCCATACATGGGGTGTCCTCTCTCCAGAGCAATCTTTCCCTGTAACTCAAGATTGGTTCTAGTTAATCACGTCTGATTCCTCTGAAATGTAAACACAGGTACAGTTTATTCTATACAGTTTTATTGTATTTTGTTTCAACTCGGACCTGAAGTCGAAAAGATATAATCTCAAGTTATAATGTTGCAGTAAAAAAGCTAAATCATTTACTTCCTGAAAGAGCTGTTTGTATGCATTTGAGTAGCTTGAAGATTAGGGAGTAAAGATGTCTTCAAGAATGTTAGCATGTGGTTTTTTACTTCCAGGTTTGTATCCCACGTGTATTAGTCAGGGGTCTTCAGATAAACAGAAACAAAAGAGTGGTGGGGGAAGGGAGAGAGAAATTAATTTTGAGGAATTGAGTTACATGTTGTGAGGGGCTGGCAAGTCCAAAATTCGCTGGAGAGGCTGGTAGTCTGAAAATTCTAGCAGGAATTGATGCTTCAAAGCAGCTTGGGGGAGGAATTCCTTCCTCTTTGGGAGGACTTGATCTTTTCTCTGAAGGCCTGCAGCCGATTGGAAGGTAATCTTCTCTATTCCAAGTCTATTAATTTATGTTAACTATATCTAAAAAATACCTTCATAGCATCATCTAGACTGATATTTAACCGAAATCCTGCTCACCATAGCCTAACCAAGCTGGCACATGAATTTAACCATCAGAGCACTGAATTATAAAAGCAATAATATAAATATGTACAAGTTTTTCTTATTTAACATTTCTTTCTTTGTATAACTTTGAGCTTCCTGAGGCATTCTGGATTTATCCAGATATAGATACCCCCTGACCCTATTTTAAAAGCACTGTCTTTGTCTAGCTGCTAATTGGGATATGAAGAAATAAAAATGCATCTGTGAATCTGGTTAGTCTATAGAAATAGAGTTGGGGTGTGTGTGTGTGTGTGTGTGTGTGTGTGTGTGTGTTCCAAATGTATTCCCTAGCATTGCCCAGGCTAGCCCCTGAAATCAGGGGACCTATGAGAATAAATTCAAATAATATCAAATCAAACAGGAAATGAATGGGAACTTCTTAGAAGTCACTAGTCTCCAGAAATTAAAAACTCTCTAGAAAATTTCCTGTACAATTGCAAAAGGTTGGAATCATTTCACTCAGAGCTAAATTTTGGCCATACCTATGCAGGTGCAGTGCGTTCAGTGGTTTTGATTTTTTTAAATGAAAATTTCTCTAAGATCTAATTATTCACATTTCAACAGGAGTATTTAATATGTTGCGCATTCCATCCACATGAGTGTGAGAAAGTCATAAACAGCTCTGTCCACAATGTGCTGTTGCTCATCCTGAGTCTCTTTAGGCACACAGCAAGATACATGAACCACACATTGGTATCTGAAAACAGGCCCCTCCGGCTCGGACGGGATAAATGTTTCCCACGTGGATATATAGTTTATTTCCAAAGGGGAGTTACACCGTTGAAACAGATGCTACCAAATGAGCAAATTTTTAAATCCCATAAATACTACCTACAGCATTCTATTTTATAGGTATAGTCATTAATGGATTAAGGAAAAAAAAAAACCCTTCAGACTACTATTCCTTAATGTGCTTAGGCTTGGTCTGATATAAATAATAAAGTGATTAAAAAGGATTTCAAAAGTATAAAGTGCTAAATGGTATGAAAGTGCTTCCACACTTCAGTGGCTGGTGCTGCTCAGAGCAGTGTACATAAACGCCGAGAGGGAGTTCTGAGTTCTATGAATATCATGATATATTGCCTATTTTATGGGATCCATTAGTGCTTTTCAAATGTTAAAAGCTCCAACCTTCCATAACATCCATCTCTTTCTTTCAAAAAATATTTTTTTGGAATCATGCAAATCAATGCTATCTATGTCTCTAAGAAACTATCAAATGAGAACAGATACAGGTAGTCTCTCTGTATGACTATATACACTCATGGAACACATATATGCCTATACGTGCAAATCTACTCCAGAAACAAATGTTCAGCATGTAGCATGGGCTGGGCACTGAAATGAGATTTTATTCATGCATATAAGCAGGAGAGAAAGAAAAAGTAATACAAAGAGGAAATGATCAATTTCATGTAGCTTTTCAGAGGATATTAAAAAATAGACCATTATATTTTGGAAGATCTAGGATAAAGTCTAGAGTTATTATTTGCTTGCTATGAGACCTTGGTTCAGGTTACCAAGAATCAGTATTCTTATCTGTAAAGTTAAGGTGAAAACATCTTCCTCATAGGGGTGTTATGAAAATTAAATAAGGCATGGTCTCTCAATTTAGCGACACGTTGTAGATCCTTAAGGAATGTTAGCTTCCTTCCCTTTTAACATGAATGATACCAAGTTCTTAAGGACTACTTGATAATTTGAATGTATTTATAAAACTGTCCATAAAAAAATAGACTCATGCATAATTATAAACATCCAAAATCCAAGCACATCTGCTTGATAAAAGAGTATTGTGTGTTCTATGTACATTATACTGAGAGAAATCTGTAAATAGTCCTCAATAAGAATAACAAAAATAATTTTGCTGTTTTGAGTTCTTCTAAATTCTTTCCTTTGTATACATTTTGTGACATTTTACTTTTGCTATTTTCAAAAAAATATAATATCAAATATCTCCGCAATAAATCCCACAACCGACTTAACAGTTTTGGATTCTTATTTAAGCTGCTATGAGGCAACCAAGGTCTGGTGAAATCCGGTGCTAGTAGTTATGTCTTCAAGGCATAGAAATTGATTTTTCTCATCTTTCATCTTGTCGTATAAAGATCATCAGAATGCCCTTCGGATCACAACCCGAGGCCCTTCTGTAATATTGGCAGAAACACGGTAAAAATGTAAGTTCCAATCTGAGGATCCTGTGAATGAGGGAGTCACTGTTCTTTACGATTTTATAAATGCTGGGTTTAAAATGCCACTTCTTCTAATTAGAAAACAAATCCTCCCTGTATAATATCATGTCACATTTGTTTTGCAAATCAAATTATCTCCTAAGATCTCTGTGTTTAAAATAAACACTTATTGTATAAGTAGCAGGTTAACCCGTATAACATGTTTATTCCTTTGAAAATAATAGTAAGTTTATCAAGGGAACACTAAAATATTTCCACTGTATTACTGTCATTAGTCAGCATTGTCTTAGGGTAAACTCAATGCGCGATGCCTGTTCTATGTGTATAACGAATGCCAGGTCAGAGACACGTAAGTGGCATGAGAGTAAGTCTATTTCTATGAATATCAAACTCATGGATTAGCAGAGTTCACTGTGAGTCACATTTTTGTCACATAAAATTTAGGCTGAATTGTGTCCTGGAATGAGAGTAATAGCAAAATCTGACTTCAGAGAAACATCATGATTTTGTTAATAAATAATGCACATGATGTTGTACCTTTGTACAAGGCTTTTCTGGAATTGCGAACATCACAGTGAGACATCCTCAGCCCAGTGATAAAGACAAAAACCTGAATCTTTCTGCTCTAAAGACCAAATTTGCACCGTTCCACAGTGTTTTTAAAATCTTTAGACCCAGAACATTTTATCTTCCATTAATATAATTTCTGGAGTCAGAATACTCCCTAAATTTTCCTCTTCATAGCAGATGAAACGACTTTGGTTTTATCCTATAATCCACATGATAGAAAGAACTCTAGATTTCTTTAATTCATTCAACTATCTATAAAATTAATAATATTTATCAATTAGTTAACATGGGACAAAATCACGAACAATGGCAAACTTCAAAGATACAGAATTTGGGCTTTATTGCTTTTTTTATTATTCATTTACTTTCAATCTGTGTTACAAAATAGTCTCGTATATATGCATAAATTCATAAAGTAAATGATATTTTAAAATATTCAGTCTGCCTGCATTTTATGAAATCAAATAGAAAAGTTTCATGCTCTCAGGACTACATGCAAGATTTTCATACATAAAGTGACAAAATCTTCTGTGAATTAAGCAAATTTTTCTAATCAAGACATTTTGAGATGCTGATTTTCGAAAGATAACATGACTTATGTAAAGATCACTCAAGCTTTGCTTGTTCATTTGAAAAATGATCAACAAATCCTATCCTAGACATTGGTAGTTTCCTATTCACTTATCAGCAGAATCTGAAATCATGGCCAAATAGATTTTAGCTGCCTAAAAACGTAAGTGCTTAAGAAGTTAAGCCAGTGGATGGACCTAAAAGAATGCCTGTGTGGCCTTGAATGCATGCAAAGGAGCCCCTTTCAAAAGGGTGATTATGATGTTTGCTCATGATATTACATTATAATGGCATAAAATGTTGAAATATTATTGGAAAATATATATTCTTTCAGACCTTTAATTATAAAGAAAACTCCATTGACATAAAATCCAATATTCTTGCTGCGTTATTGTATAAAACATCATACCTAAATTCTTGGATTATTAAAATAGCTAAAAAAAATACTTCTCTATTTAAAGCTCTATGATATTGAAGAAACTGGGCCACCTAAAACCACATTCTTGTAACTAATATATGAATATACTAACATATCTTTTAATGGGAAACCTAATTTCACAATGGCAAGTGATACTTTAGACTACAGTGAGTATATCAATATTAAAAAGCCATTAAAAAGCTAAATATTCTCAGGTAAAGAATAATTGGCTCTTAATTAAATGATATCATTCACTTGAAGAAAACTAGCATAATGTCCAGAATATAATAAGTGCTCAATAGAGATTACACACACACACACACACACACACACACACACACACACATACGTATGTATGTATATATATATTTTTTGAGATAGAGTCTACTTCTGTCACCCAGGCTGAAGTGCAGTGGCAAGATTATAGCTCACTGTGCCCTGGAACTCCTGGGCTCAAGCAATCCTCCTGCCTCAGCTTCCAAAGTAGCTAGGACCACATGTGTGCACCACCTGTAGAAGCAGTAATAAAAAGTCTACCATCAAAGAAAAGCCTTAGACCTAATGGCTTCACTGCTGTATTCTACCAAACATTCAAAGAACTCAATCCTACTTAAAGTATTCCAAAAAATCAAGGAGGAGGGAATATCCCCAAACTCATTCTACGAGACCTGTGTCACCCTGATACCAAAACCGCACAAAGATACAACAACAACAAAAAAAGAAAACTATAGACCAATATCTCTGATGAACGTAGATGCAAACCTCCTCAGCAAAATACTAGCAAACTGAATTCAACAACACGTTAGAAAGATTATGCATTGTGATCAAGTGGGATTCATCCCAGGGATGTAAGGATGATGCAACATAGACAAATCAATGATACATCATATCAGCAGAACAAAAGGAAAAAAATGATAACTTCAACTGATGCTGAAAAAGCATTCAGTAAAATTCAGCATCCCTTCGTGATAAAAACTCTCAAAAAACTAAGTATAGAAGGAACTTACCTCAACATAATAAAAGCCATAAATGACAGACCTACAGCGAGTATCATACTGAATGGGGACAAACTAACAACCTTTCCTCTCAGAGCTGGAACAAGACAAAGATGCCCACTTTCACAACTATTTCAACATAGTACTGGAAGTTCTAGCTGGAGCAATCAGACAAGAGAAAGAAATAAAGGGCCTCCAAATTGGAATGAAGAAGTCAAATGATCCTTGTTTGCAGATGATATGATCTTATATCTAGAGAAACTGAAGGACTCCACACACACACAAAAAAAACAATTAGAACTGATAAACAAAGGCAGTAAGATTGCAGGATACAAAATCAATACACAAAAATCAGTAGCATTTATATATGCCAACAGCAACCAATCTGGAAAAGAAACCAAGAAATTATTCCCATTTACAAGAGCTACAAATAAAAGAAAACATTTAGGAATAAAATTAACCAAAGAAGTGAAAGATCTCTACAAAGAAAACTACAAAACGCTGATGAAAGAAATTTAAGAGGGCACCGAACAACAACAACAACAACAAAAATAGAAAGATATTCCATGCTTCTTGATTGGAAGAATCAGTAGTGTTAAAATGTCTATACTTTCCAAAGCAATCTACAAATTCAATGCAATCCCCATCAAAATACCAATGACATTCTTCACAGAAATAGAAAAAATAATCCTAAAATTAACATGGACCCACAAGAGACCCAGAATAGCTAAAGCTATCCTCATCAAAAAGAACAAAACGGGGAAAACTACGTCACCTGACTTCAAATTATAATACAGAGCTGTAGTAACTAAAACAGCATGGGACTGGAATAAAAACAGACATGTAGACCAATGGAACAGAACGGAGAACCCAGAAATAAACCCTCACATCTACAGTGAACTTATCTTCGACAAAGTTGCCAGAAATATGCAGCAGGGAAAGGACAATCTCTTCAATAAATTTTGCTGGAAAAACTGTATATCTGTATGTAGAAGAATGAAACTAGACCGTTATCTCTAGCCATATATAAAAATCAAATAAAAATGGATTAAAGTCGTAAATCTAAGACCTGAAACTGTGAAACTACTGAAAGAAAACACTGGGGAAACATTCCATCCAGCACATTGGTTTGGGTAAGAACTTCTTGAGTAACACCCTCAAAGCACAAGCAACCAAAGCAAAATTGAACAAATGGGATCACATCGTGCTAAATAGCTTCTGCACAGCAAAGGAAGCAACCAACAAAGGAAAGAGACGCCCCAAAAAATGGGAGAAAATATGTGCAAACTACCCGTTTGACAAAAAGTTTAGTTTAAAAAATAAGGAAATGAAGCTCAGAGAAATTCTGGGATTTGCCCAAAGGAAACTTTGTATAAAATATCAACACAGAATCTTAATACAAGAGCTACATTCACAATGAAGAATCACCAAGCTTGTGAAATTGTTTAACAGTAAATGAGATATAAATGTTAAATAAAAAGGAACAGCTAGCACAAATGAAAAATTAAAGATTCCTAAGTCGTGTGTGGTCCAGATATTTTCTTACACGAATAAAATAATTGTTTCTTAAGCAAATGAAACAATGGTTTCTTAAAATACATGAATGAGCAATGGAATGAAAGAATCAGCGACTGAGGACCATGCAAGAGAGAAGGAAGCATCAATCAACACTGTCCCCACACCGGAAATCTTCATCTCTTCTCTTGTGTGTTAAAATCATGGTCATCTAATTTCAAAAATGAATACTGAGGCTTGGTTTTAACTCTTCTTATTAATTTATCAGCATTAAAAGAGATGACCTGGCAAATAACAGCTCTGTGAATTCTCTCCTGTCTGTACTAATCGTGTTTCTGAAATACTGATAACTGCTTCTTCCACGAGCAGCCACTTGGCCGTTGGAAGCCGGCATTACAACCTGTATATAATAAACGCTCAGAATGAAGGAATAGGCCTGGCAAGAGGAAACCATTGCTGAGGAAATCAATAGAGAAAAGCTTCACATGTACCCACTTGCGCTAAATAATTTATAAATGCAAAAGCAAGAGCTGGCAAAGGTAAACTAACTAGGAGTCCATCCTTCTCAACGTTTTCAAGTAACACTGCCGCTGGGATTTAGTTTCCAGCTCTGCCTTGACTGCTGGTTCATGGGTCCATTTGCTCAACTACAAACATGGTGCATAAAAGCTGGTCCCATCTTTCTCAGAGTTACTGTGAGGGCACTGTGAGAAAGCCCATAGAAAATGCATTGAAAATTCTTAAAACAACTTAATATTGCTATACTTTCCTATTATTGCATATTTTTCTATGACTCTGAGCAGGATCCGATGTTCATCTCCTGTGTCACACCTGGACACCTTTAAAACTATTTAAATAATTGCATGACATTGAGGTATAGGGAAAAAATAAAAGAAGGGAACAAATCTAATATTTAATACATTAGTATTACAAGATATATATTATTCCTTGGATGTCTTTTTGGATGGGCCATTTCTGCATTATCTGGCTATTTTGCTTGTCCAAACCTTTATACTTTCTATTTCCCTACAATTAAAATGTATACTAAATATAGAATACATAATCCCTAACCTATTAATGAAATAATACAATTAACAGGTTTTTGATGAGACTTACTGTAAACTCTGATATTGCCAGTCGGTAATCTAGAGAGTCTTAGATCTTAACCAAGTTGGCTTGATAACGATGTTGTCCTTTTGGAGCCTATATTGTTACTACACTTGGGTAAATTACCAGCTCTGGATGCTACTAGAAAGTGTGAATGAATGAAACTTTTAATCTAACATGTAATATTCGTAGTATTATTATTCCTCGTTAGTAACTTCCCTATCAATAATTTACCTCTATTCCATTAATGCACAAATTGCGATTTTTAGAAGGTTAGTTGAAAAGTACAAGGCTATGGCTCTAGGAAACTGTAAAAGGAGGACTGAAGTGTTGATGATACGACATTAAAATCAATGTTTTCCTTCCTTACTCTTGAATCCTGTAAATCTTTCTTAAATGATGAACCTTGAAACTATTTCACTATATTTCACACTTAAAAATTAAGAGTAAGCAAAATTTTCATTGGAAAAAATCTAAATTGAGGCACATTACCCTTCTAATCACAAGAGATGATGAAGGATTAACTTGAGGATAGGTTTCTGAATCATGCAGGAAGGGCCCTTGGACATCCAATCACATACATGTTTCAAAGGAGGCAGATGTCACTAATAGTCACTGTACTAAGATAAACATAAACATCTGTTTATTTTTAATTAATGGGCATTTTATGCATTAATTTAAAGCAATACATATTTTAGAGGAGTGACTTTTATCTGAACCAAATTGAATTCTGATGTACACGTCATCTAATTTGTGTTGAACTTAACGTTTATCAATTGAAAGATCAACGTTTCCCAGTTTGAAAAAAAAAAAAAAGTGTGCTCTACTTTAAAAATCTTCCAGAACAATTTTTTTAACCCTCACCATTTGAAAAGTGAGGTGTATAAATTAAACAGAATTTGGCTGTGCAGACATTTTCTATGCACAGCACCCAGACATCCTTGGAAGGGCGGGTCCCCGTTCCTTCTTGTGATCTGGTGCCCACTCAGTGAGCGAGGTGGGGCCACGGAGCACACAAGTAAGCCGTACGGAGATGCAAACCGTGAGAATAAGTAAGGCAAGAAACAGTTATTTCATATGTGTGTTATTAAAAAAGACTGTCTGTTGAAAATAAGCAGCAATGCATACCGGTAACTGTGCTGAGGACGTTTAGTATGAACACACATGACTTTGTGACTGCGTTCTCAGCTTACAACCAGCCACTGATCGTTTATAATTTTTTCCTTCTTCCCATTACGTTAATTTTCCTCATTACCCTATTATTACATTTCAATCTGAAATCTTCCAGTTGTGTGTGGCCAAGATGTATTGATCCAAACCTGGAGGTGCACGAATACCTTTGATGATCATTCAAAGTCACTTAGGCTAAACAGAGCAAGCCAGTAACTATCCCAGTGGGAAAAGTCGTCACTATTTATTTCAACCTTTTAGACTCAAGGTGAAGGCTTTAAAGTCCATAAAGTATTTTTGTAATGAACCATAATTTTGTCATTTGTAATAAATCATAATTTTGATTTTTATTGGACTATATATTTCCAATAGTCTTCTCTTAAAGCGCATTGATGCAAACAAAAATGTTTTCCGAATTTAGACAAAAAGTGATCCAAATTGTTAAATATATATGTATATTTATTATGAAAATACACATATATCTTTGTAATAAAATAGTGTTATGGTTTTGGATTATAATTTTAAAATTGTAAAAGTTTTAGTATCTAGTAGTTTAAAACAATAAGGGAGACTATTGCTAACAATCTCATATTTTTACAATTAAAATTCTGAAGGTAAATGAGTTGTCCAAGTATTACAATCTCAAAGTGGCACAGCTAACTGAGTTAAACCGACGCCTAATGTCACTGGCTAAAGTTCAGTCTTGCCAGAAAATGCTTTATTTTTCTTGGTAAATTCCTGATAATATTCCAGGTCATATTTCAAAACTATAGCAGTCTTAAAACTAAAATTTTACTGTGCTACTTTTAAGCATCAGCATTTATTTTTCTGGTTGAATTCAGTGATATGCTATTTAAATTCAAGTTGATCCTGTTTACACTGGAGCTATTTTTTTTTAACATTTTGCTTTATAAATCAAAGTTTGATAATGTTGGCACATAATCTTTTATTCCATTTAAGTCCAGCTTTGGTTTTTACACCTTGGTGGTTTATCATTTGGGCTTTTAGGGGGGCAGTTAGCAAGGTTGAGTGCAAGGTTTCAGCCACTCATAGAAGAAATGAGAAAGAAATAGGGTAATAAAAGGAAGAGGAGGGGAGCTGGAAAGCACGTGGAAGAGGAAGGGAGTGGAAAGGCATTCTGGGGAATGAGTGCAGGCATCTGCAAGGCACTGGCATCGGAGGCAGGAGTAATGGAGCTGGGAGGTTCCTGAGAAGCACGACCTCCCTGAAGGGGAAGAAAGCCGGGCGGCGGGGAGGAGGAGGAGGACAATACAGATGCTCTGAGAAATGGCGGTGGATGGCGGTCACAGCCTATGGAGCCACAAGGAGAGCTGAGGGCGGTTGTCGCGTAGCGTGTACAAATATTAGTACATTTGTATTTAGCAGGAAGGGAGCTCTTAGAAGGGCTCCCCGGCAGCTAAAATTAAATGCCTTAAGAAGTAGATAATAAAACACAAAGCTATTAGTTCAGTCAATAATGTCCTGGAGAGGAAAGGTACCAGCTTTGCCTTTGTCAATTTGGAGGTGTTTCCGCTCCCAAATAATCTCATTACAACATTATGCATGAAGATGGTGGTTCTGAATAGCACCTCAGAATCCTTCTGGGGAAGTGCCACACGCACGGCAGGTGCAGTGGTCTTGAGGATCACTAGTCACGAGAAGAGAGAACGAAGTGTTGCAGTGGAGCCGCAGTAAACGGGAGAAAAGGGGTCCTCAAATAATTTTGATTGTTGATGGATATCAAAGGAGGTTTGGTGACTCCCCCAGTCTGGACAGCCATGCTATAAATGCACAGCAGCCTCCAATGTGAGCAAATTGACATTAAATGTTAAATGATTAATGATTTTTATTAGTGTGGACTATATTGACTGCTTTTATAAATCTCAATATATCTAAGAAGAGGAATCCTATCCCCTTGTGATGACCCGTTATTAAATTGAGGTTCCACAGTGAAGCTCTGAGTCGGGTGAGGCAAAGGCAATTTATATAACTAAACATTTGTCCCCCCCAATAATATGCTGAAATAAAAAAGAAAAAATTAAATAAAAAAAAAAAGAAAACGAGAGCCAGCGGACTGACTCTCCATCTAAATTAGAAACTAAAACCACTCAGGTTTAATAGGAAAGCAGTTGAGTTAGAAGTTTGAATTGAATTGAGACTGTGAACACACTCTAAAAATAAAAATAACACTCTTAAAACACCCTCACCCTTTATCTCTAGCTGAAAATCCACCAACCAAAATCCTTTTTGAAGAATCCTTGCACTTGTTAACTGCGAGAAGTGTTTTGAATTGGCTGAGCCACATGATAAAATTATTTAAGAAAAACGTAAGACAGGAGTGACAGGCTCTGCAATGCCAGCAAACAGGATGGCAGAAGATAAGTAAGGGAAAATAAGCGTTTCTGAGTTCATTCTGCCCTTTGACCTTCGCCCAAATCTGCGCCTGACTTTCATTCCACTCCCTCTTACACACGAATTTTGTCAAGCCTTACTGTGCTGCAGGTGCCGGGCTAGTTAGGAGTCGGGGACAAAATGAATGACATAGAATAAAAGTGCCTTTAAAGTTGGATCTGGGTCCAGAGAATGACTTCTCCATTAAAGTACTAAAGTACGTTTTTATGTTTGTTCTAAGAGACGGGGTCTCACTGTTGCCCAGGCTGGAGTGCAGTGTCTCGGTCATAGCTCACAGCAACCTCCAACTCCTGGGCTCAAGCGATCCTCCTGCTTCAGCCTCCCGAGTAGCTGGGACTACAGGTGCCTACACCGTGCTCGGCTAATTTTTCTCCTTCTTTTTTAAATTGACTTTGTAGAGACAGGGTCTTCTATGTTGCCCAGGCTGGTCTCAGACTCCCGGCCTCGAGTGATCCTCCTGCCTTGGCACTTCTTAACACTATATTTTTACAAAAGAGTAAATGTCGTCATTGTTGTTTAGGCCAGTATCAGTCAATCTGTTATTTAGAGCATCAGTCAGCCATCGTTTCTATGGTTATTTTTCAGATTCCCAATGTTTCTTCACCTTTTCCTGGATGTTGATAACACCCGTGTGAGATATTTGTCGTAATCTCCATGGTTCCTGAGGCTCTACTATTTCTTTTTCCAGTCACACCGTAACATTAATTGTTTACCGTGGTCTTTCCACTACTCTTATTTCCTCCACGTTTATGACTGGAGACAGATCCCACAATTCCTAGTGGGGGCAAGGAAAAAGTCTACTCTGGTATGAAAAGAAAGCAACAAAAATGTAAAGGTTTGGCTGGTGTGCATCAGTAGACATTTACAGAACATGCGTCAGAATGCATCTTGGCCATGCATACAAGGGAAGGGGAAACATCATTTTAGATGTGGCCTAATTTATTAGTACTGCACAATTAACCAAGGCCCTAGATTTGCCATTTGGTTTGAGCAAATGAGAACAGTGCTATTTATTTATATAACTGATACCTTATGCCTGAATGGGTTTGAGGTGGAAGCTGAGTACTAGTTAGAGCGGTTGTTATCGGAGGACTTTTGATCGTGGCTAATCTATCGTGGAGTCTCTAATCTGACTTGCATGGCTGGTCAGGAAGGAGATAAGTGAACTGGATAAATGGGAAACCTGAACGTCCACGGGTGACGAAGAAACTCTGGACTTGAATCACCATGGTAGAGATCATAGCTCTTCACTCCTCCCCTAATTCTAAGAACTGAGATTTTTGATTTACTCTGAGACTCTTGGATGAACAGGAATCTTGAAATTCTTGAGGGATAATCTTGTCTGTGACCACACATTTATGTGGCTGACTGTCCTTCAAATCTTCTCTATGGGAGCCCATGGCTATTTGTGAGGATAATCAATGATGTGCAAGTAGGTCAATATGCAAGCTTTTTAAAGATTATCAGCACTGGCTCGGAGCTAATACTAAGGCGTGAGAACCTGGTGTAAAATCGTGACCATTTGCTTAAAGTATGACCTTGAATGGATTAGTTTCAAAAAGTAGAGTTCTGGCATGGGCCCCTCTAAAGGTGTACCAAGAAGATCCACCAATCTATATTTCATATTGCAATTAATCTTTAAGTCCCTGAAGATATAGTTTGAAGGAGACAAATTTTTTCCCCTGGTAAATTCCTGCCTTAGCTCCATGAACCATGAGTGAGCACAATTAGCAAATGCGTGAGTAGGAAGAAATCCCCAGACTGCTGTTCTTTTCCAAAACAGATACATTCAAAGCATTACTACATCTCGGGGGATTTTCAGGGATTAGTGCCTCATTGATGATCTTAAAGATGCAAGGGTGATGAATCCTATCACATTGCCACTTAATTCACATTTGTTTTTTTTTTTGTTTAAAAAAAACCAGTCTTTGATAATGAGAAAGGATTCTCATAAAGTTAATCTGCTGATGCCAAGTACATGTGCTCTTCTAAATATATTCCCCCACCCAAAGAGTAGGAACAGGCCCTGACAGCTGGTACATGGCTACGGGTGGTGCAGGTTCTTTCTCCCCTCCCCCATCTAAATATGCATCAAATAGGCTGGAAATGGCTGTATTTCACCTGGCCGGGCCAGTAGTATATGTTCCCTTGTTTATTTTAGATCTATGTCAGCACTCCAGATCTGTGCCCACATTTGATACCTAGGGACCTTGATATTGTCAATTTCTCATAGGACATATGCTGGTCCACAATATCGATGGCCTCAAGTACCCAGTAAATGAGAAGTAGAAGGTATCTTGGATGCCTTCCTAAGCCAAATGTGCACTAAGAAAGATAACCTTGCCTACATCTTTAGTGAAATTTCTGAGAATTCATTTTTCTTGTGCACATGGAACAATCTCATCCAGCGTGAAAGATAAGTCTCTTCATCTCAGACCCCGCAGCAGATGTTGTCGGTTTCCGGGCAGATCCCCTCCACACACTGACCTTAATCATCTGATGCTTTCCCACTGGAAGCACCTGGAAGTTTCTGGCGGAGGCTATTCTCTGGCTAAAGAAGAATTCTTGATTGCTACCAGGTGGGAAGGATCAGGGAATTTTTTTCACCTGGAGAAGCTTTCAAATGATGATGGACAGAAATTTCTATCTACTAGAGATAGCAATGCCCTTGCCATTTTTATGGGATCACTCAAGGGCCCCAAGAAGAATTGATGCCCATGTTAATCACCTCATTTTGCTTTGGGTGCCCTTGCATGTGTCACTCCTTCTTCCGCAGCTACAGCATCCTGGAAGCACATCCCAAATAAACAGCTTGCTCTTAAATCCTTATCTCAGGATCCACTTCCAAACAGGGTCAATGTAACAGACACCGTTTTCGATAAGAAATGGAAATAATTATTTCTGTGCACCTTGTGATTTTGGGAGAAACATGTATGGCATTTGAGGTGCTGCTTCAACTCGTTTCTTGGGTAACCCATCAGTCTGCCAAATGTGAACGGGGCTTAGTTCCAGCAAGGGTTATGCAAAAGGTCCAGGCCCCGTTATAAATTTCCGCACCGTTTGGACCTGACTGCCCAGCAAGTCCAGTGTCGTCTGAAGCGCAGACGCTGCGCTGAGCTTCGGTCCAGCCCTAACCAGGAAATCGCAGCACAGACCCCCACAATGTTGGCGTAGGGCCACGCCTCATCTGCCAACAACTATCCTTCATTTTAAAAGCTGCTTGTAGCTTTCTCCTGGGCTCTAGTAGAGGCAGAATATATCATCTTAGGACTCCCACTGACTTTGACGAACCCAACAGCCCATCCTGGACTGTCTTCCGATTGCAGGCTGATACGCCTCCCATAAATTCAAGATGGACCATCACAGTTTACCTTCCACTAAAGAAGCATACGCAAGTTGTATCAGGCCAGATCAGAACTTGAAAGCAAGGAGAATTTATAAGATAAGGACACTCATACTTCCAGGGCACCCACTCCTGGTGCAATGCCAATTCTCCCTCAACTTTCACCTGTGGCCTTATAAAGAATTCCCGAAGATGAGTTAACTGAGTAAAGGAGGAGGAGGAGGAGGAGGAGGAGGAGGAAGAGGTGGAGGAGGAGGAGAGATCCACAGATAGTTCCTTACGATATTCTGGCTCCAAATGAAAGCGATTTGTTATAGCTCTGCTGGGGTAAACTTTGAGGGGTACACCTTGTTGCCTATTTTGCCTCATATGACCAAAAGTAGAGACATGCATTAATTCATGATCTTTACCCAGTAGCTTTGCTAGATTATGTGATATTTTGAGGAGCCAAAAATAGAGGGTTGGTGCTGAGGGCCGAGGAAGAGCTATGTAAATGAGCCTTTGAATGGGCTCTAAGAGCCGATAGATTTGTGTTTCCTTGCGAGCGCTAACCAAAACCTGAACGGTAAATAAATAGGGGTGCATATGATCACGTCTTATAGATATCAACCTGTTGCTTTCCACAATCACATCAGAGCACGTTCAATGGGCTAATCAATTAAATGCCTATGAGACAGGGATGGTGGCTGTGCAGGGAATTAACTAACTAATTGATTGACCCTCATCAAGCCTGCGCTGGCTACCACCACGGCCGACTGCTCTCCCAGCAGCAGAAACCAACGCCCCGTCTCCAACACAGCACAGTTTTGTGGCGGAACTGGATGAACCGGTGGGAAGTTGACTCAATGATTTCCATTCCGTCACGATGGGAACAGTGATTTGTCCTACCTAGATCAGAGATTCATTATTATCTGACTATTCTGTCCTGTCTGTCATGCTTGTTGCCAAGAAATTCACCCAGGGACCTACTTGACATTCCCCACCACAGTACATGACACATTGTTTTGGAGCATGCAACTTATTTAAAGCAAAATAAAGGAGCGATGCGGTAAAAACCTCAGGGGATTTACTTGTCTTAACAAGTATCACACAACCCATAAATAGCTGGATTTGCAGAATGGTGGCATGTTTTATTAAATACTTAGCCGTGCAAGCTGCATATAATGCCTTACAAGATTGAGTTGCTTTTTTGCTGGTGAAATATATTCTCTAAACCAGCGGTAATGGGGCTGTATCACCTGGGTTCTAAATGTGTGATTCTGGGAAGCAGAGTGGGAGTAGTGCTTCTCCCTATTTTACCAAGCGCTGCACTCTGCAAAATGTTTCATTTTGAGACTGTGTGACTCTGAGTGCCAGTGGTTTTTAGATCTTGGAAACATAAGGGGCCCCCTAAGGAGAAACTTCCACCAGGGGATGTGCAAACAGTTTCAGTGAACAAGTGACTGAGATCATAATCTAGTCAACCTGAGCTCCCTGTGTCACTGAAAAAATAGGGATAAAAAGGCGTTCCTGTGTCTTCGTTATTATCCGTGGTTACTACACTGGAAAGAAAAATAACGTTGCACAATGGAAACAGACCTTCTGCGCAGAACACCGGTGGTGTTAGCTTCCCTGGGCTGCTGTAACAAAGTACCGCGAACTGGGTGGCTTAAAAGAACAGACATTTCTTCTCTCGTCGTTTTTGGGGCAGAAAGTCTGAAATGAAGGTGTGGGCAGAGCCATGCTCTCTCTGAGGGCTCCGGAGGAGGATGACCCATTGCGTTTGCATTGGGTGGCTGCCAGCAATCCCTGGCACTCCTTGGCTCCTAGATACGTAACTCATGACTCCCGCATGCCTCGAGGTCACGTGAAAGTCTCCCCTGTGTGTCCCTGAGTCTCTGTTCTCTCTCTGTTTTTTAATAGAAAAGAGATCACAGTTTGTAATCAAATACAAATTTAGTAACTGCATATGTTTACAAATGTACAGAGTTTACTCTTTACATTTCTTTTGGTTATTTTTGTGTGTTTATAATTGATACATAATAATTACACATATTTGTGGGGTACAGTGTGATATTTCAGTACAGGTATACATTGTAAAAAAAAAAATCAAATCAAGGCAGTTAGCATGTCCACCACCTCAAACCCCTATCATTTCTTTGTGCTTATAACGTTCGTGATCCTCTTTTCTAGCTGTCTTGAAAAACAAAACACATCATTGTTAGTTACAGTCACCCTGCGAGGTAATGTAACACTGGGACTGATTCTTCTTACCTAGCTGTAACTTTGTACCGCTGGCTAAAGTCTCCCCAAATCCTGACCCCCCTCCTCCCGTCCCCAGCCTGAGGTAACCATTGTTCTACCCTCTTCTTCTATTCGGTCAAATTCTCTGGATTCCACGTATGAGTGAGGCCACGCAATGTTTGTCTTTCCGTGTCTGGCTTGTTTCATTTAACATTATCTCTTCAAAGTTCATCTATGTTGCCTTGAATGAAAGGATCTCATTCTTTTTTAGAGCTGAATAGTATTTCATTGTTTGTATGCATGTATATATGTGTGTGTATCTATATATATATATAAATATAACACATGTAAGTATATGTAATATATACATATAAGTGTATATGTGTAATTTATTTGTCCATGCATCTATTGATAGGCACTTAGGTTGACTCCCTCTCTTGGCTGTTGTGAATAGTGCTGTAATAGACATGGGAGTGCAGATGTCTTTTCAACAGACTCATTTCAGTTTCTTTGCTTATACTTCTAGTAGTGGGATTGCTGTACCGTATGGTAGTTCTGTTTTTCATTTTTTGAGGAAACTCCACACTGTTCTCCGTAATGGCTGTGCTAACATACATTCCCACCGACATTGTATAAAAGCGTCCCTTTGTCTGCATGCTCACCAGCATTTGTTACTTTTTGTGTTTTTGGTAGTAGCCATTCTAAACGGGGTGAGGCGCTATCTCATTGTGGTTTTGATTTGCATTTTCCTGACGATTAGTGATGTTGAGCATTTTGTCATATACCTTTTAGTCATTTGTATGTTTTCTTTGAGAAATGTCAATTCGGATCTTTTGCCCAGTTTTTAATCAAATTATTACTATTCCTTTTGCTATTGAGTTGTTTGAGTTCTGTATATATTCTGGATATTAACCCTTGTGAGCTGCATGCTTTGCAAATACTTTCTCCCATTCTGTAGGCTGTCTCCTCACTCTGTTGATTGTTTCCTTTGCTGTGCAGAAATTTTCAGTTTGATGTAATCCCATTTGTCCATTTTTGCTTATGTTATCTGTGCTTGTGAGGTCTTATCCAAATATTCCTTGCCCAGACCAGTATCATGAATCATTTTATGTATATTTTATTCTAGTATTTTTATAGTTTGGGATATTACCTTTAATGCTTTAATCCATTTTGAGTTGATTTTTGTATTGTGAGGATGAGGGGTTTAGTTTCATGCTTCTTCATGTGGACCTCCAGTTTTCCCAGCGCCATTTATTGAAAAGACTGTCCTTTCCCCAGTGAGTGTCGTCTATTTATGTTTTCCATTTATTCACAGTTCAATCTTGGTAGGTTTTATATGTCCAGAAATGTATGCATTTCTTCTAAAGTTTCTAATTTGTTGGCGTGCAGTTGCTGAAAATAGTCTCTTAGGATCCTTTGTATTTCTGTGGTATCAGTTGTAACGTTTCCTTTATTGTCTCTGATTTTTATTGGAGTTTTCTTTCATTTTCTTTTTTTTTCTTTTTATTTTTTTATTGGGGGAAAACTACAAAGCATTTACAGTACAATGCTTACAGTCACGATTTGTAGTGAGCTGATTTCCCAAAATATATTACCACTCAAGTTGACTTATCTTGTTACATTCAAAAACCTACTCTGTCAAAGTAGTCCAGAGAGTACATACATTTTCTTTTTTCTATCCTAAACTTTGTTTAATGCAATGCTTAATGCATTCTCCATAATCCTGTAGTCATGTCTGTGTAGACATGCATTGTAGACATGCATTATTACAGAGGGGCAACTGGGCTGTGTGGGAAATTCAGCCAGGGGTGTACCTTCCCGAGGAGGCAGTAGCAAGATCTAAAATGACCATTTTTCTTACCGGTGTTGGCTTTTGTCTCATTTTTCCAGGCTCAGTGGTTTTTTCTGCTCTTTCCCTGAGTTATTGTGAATTCAGAATGACATTATTTTCTTTGAATAGTTGCTAATTTTACTTTTGAGAGAAGGGGGGAGTAATACCAGGGGTCTTCCATTCCACCATCTTGTTGACACTCTGTTTATGAGGACACCAGGTGTTGGATTAGGGTCCACCCTAACCCACTATAACTTCATCTTACTAATTACACCTAGAAAGACCCTATTTTTATAGAAGGTCACATTCATAGGTATTGGAGGTTAGACACTTCAATATATCTTTTGGAAAAATACAGTTCTACTCAGGGTATCATCTTGGATTTTTTAAATCCAAGAGTGAAAATTAATGGATGACTACAGCAAAACAATACAAGAAGTATTATCTTGGGTTTAGGCTGTAGGGATAAAGTTTTGAATCATTCATGTAAAGAATTTATAACAATAATAAATAAATAATAATACTAAATAATGACTGAAAGCTGTAATGAACTGAATTATCTGTTTGCTTATGGGAAAGTGAATGCAGAATGAGCAGTGGATAAAGAAAGCTGTAAATTATAACAATGGCCTCAGTTACAGAAAATGAAATTTGAGTTACCCATATTTTTTTCCTTATCTAGATAAATTAACAATTTACTCTTTTCTCTTTACTTTTCTATATATGGTATATGGTGAGTGTTGTGAGTAGTTAACTTCACAGATTTCGTGAAATCCAGGCAGAAATGGAGGAAAATGAATACAACTGAGATTGATGTAGCAATCGTTAGCATGTAGGCTCTTCCCTTTTGGAGAGAGAGTTTATTTTTATTTATAGCATTCATTTTGAATGTTTAGGGAAGAGCAAATTATTGCTATATGGTATTGTGGATCAGCATGGAAAGAAACATATTCTGGATGTTGAGTAGCCAAGGACCATGCGGATTGTTTTGATCTCACAGCTACGCTCCTTCTCCTTCCTGTTTTTGAGAAAATGGTGGAAAGAGAAAAAACGACATTCTCAAAGCCCTTTACAGACTGCCTGTTTTATTTAGGCTCTTTGTTTAGAATTGGATTATGTGGTGTCATGACTTGAAAGATCAGGGGTGTGGTTCTGGGGCTGGTGGCTGTATGGTGGCTCTCAGCTGGGCAGAGGAGAGGAAGTAGCTCACCTGGCAACCCCGATCGGCGATGTGACTTTTGGGGTTGTTTCTGGAAACCCAGCCCAACATCTGTCCCTTCAGCACACCCTGAACTTCTGGATGCCATTTAATATCATATACAGTTGACTCTTAGAAAACATGGGGTCCACTTTCATATGCAGATTTTTTTTAATCAAGTGCAAATTGAAACTACACTATTCATGGAATGCAAAACTCACACATAAGAAGGCCAACTTTGCATATATGTGGGTTTCCTAGTGCCAACTGTGGAACTAGAGATTTTGGTATATGTGGGGGATGGGGGCATGCTGTAACCAATCCCCCATGTATACTGAGGGGCGACCGAAATTAATCTCTTTCTTCTTAAACTAGGCTGGAGTGGAATCTGTGCTCCACAGTTTATGACCAGTACAAGGTGTGTGTACTATGTTCCTTGCAGCTTTGTCCATTTTGTTGGAACAAATACAGAATGGTATTCCAGAATTTGAAAGTGGGGAAGAAAATATGATTTATGTGATATTCATTTTAGCATAGTTATATGCTTGTGGGAGGTAGCATCAAGCCTATATTCTTTCTCCTGGGAAATTTTTTTATTGTATGAATAGAAATCGGATTTGATTATTGCAATACCTATGTACCTTTTTCAAAATATAACTTTTTCTATATTTTAAATCCACCTAGAGAATTTGGAATGCTCATTATATTGGATATTATAGTAAAGCTGTTCAAGAAACTTGTAGAACTAAATGTTATGGACTTGATTAAATAGGTAGCATTATTGTTGATGTAGTTTTATTTCCATGAATTCATCAAATAAGATAATGGAATTAAGCCTATAACTGCTTCATTATTTCCCACACACTATGATGCCTGGGACTTCAGAACATAGCAGAATCAAGACAGAACATTTTCTCACTCAAACGATATGTCAAAGGCTTAATAATGATATTAAAATGTGAGGAACAGAGCTTATGTTTGGGCCCCTAGCCAGTAGTGGAAGCTTGCGACAATTCGTTAGAGTGAAAACTTGCAAAGGACAATATAAGTTGGGATTTACAGAGAGATCAAAAAGAGCAGTAGGGTTCTGACGTACGCTTCGAGGGGTTTAACCTGGAACCTGAAAGGGCAGTGGAATGATCTGTCCAGAGTGCCCCACTTTGCATTCAGGACAAAATCAGCATCATGGTCTCACACTCACGGTAACCGCAGACCCTAATCTGAGTTAGATAAGGCTTGTCCCTGGCTTCACCTCAAATATGCTCTTCTTTTTCCTTTTAGTCTCTTTTTCTTCCTCAATCCCGTGCTCTCCCTCATACGTACTCCTTCAAATGCTTCTCAAATCCCAGGGTCCATGGGGAGATGCCCACAGGAAGGAAGGGAGGGTTAGTTCTCTAAATTGGCTCTGGGGGATTTAGCCTGGCTTAGCGACCCTGCAATCCTGTGTAAGCTTAAAGACAATTGAGAATGTCAATGAATGAGTAACTTTATGAAGGTGTATATTTTTTTCCTAGAAATGACTTCTGTAGACAACTGGTTCAGACTTTCTAAATTAGTCATTTAGATGGGAACCTTTGCAATTTACTTACATTAATATTTTATCACTCTTCAAACACACTATTTCCTAGGTTAAGCACACTCATTACATCAAAAATTTAATAAAAATGAAACTCAATAAAATCCAGCAGAAAATTACAGTGGGTAAAATGAGAGAGGTGCCTTGTATCTTAGGCGGGGATTTCCTGTGTCGTTTGCAGCCTACGCTGGGGTATTCTAAGTGTTGGGTGGCTGTGACGCTCTTGGTACCCTATCATGATCCTGAATTCCACTGGTTAAACAGGACAGGATATAAACGAGAGTCGAGTGCTTGACTCTCATGCTCCCTTGTTTATGAATTTCATGAGATTCAGGAAGAAACAAAAGTACAAAATTAGTAAAAGAACTATGGTAGTAAAAGTGAGAGATAGAACAAGTGATTTTGGGAAATATCGAACAAGAGAATTTAAAACAAAGGCATTGAAAGAAGGTGATGTCGTACCCATTTTATTTTGTTTTCTCAGCATTGCCCAGCCAGGGTTTTATGCTCAACATTACTCACCCCTTCCCAGAAGGTCAGCTGACATTGAATGAGTCTGTTGTTAGTTACTACACCTCAGGGAGGAGCTGTCGGTCTTTGTTGGAAGGAGGATCATAGAGCAGTGTCCCCCCATGTGACAAAGGCAATGCCTTGTGATGTTTTGCTTGCTCAGCAAACCAGGTCTACTGCTGCATGTCCCTGGTCCCACAGGATGCTCACGGCAGCACCTGCCAGCATCTCATCTGCCACCCCAGGCGCCAGGGCCTCCCTCTGCCTCTAAGGCACAAGCTCCCACCTGCTGCCACAGCACAACCAACCAACTCTTGGCCACAGACTTGACTAACATAACAGATGCAGCTGCCAGGTTCAGAGAACCTGGCTTCTTCAGTGGCTTCCAGAAGTGTTAAGTGGGGCAACCTGGAAGTGTGTAGGGACACACACAGACTAATGGGGTGTGGATGCTGGCAGAGAAATGAGAATCGCTTCCTCCCTAAAGGTGGACTTCCTGACGTGCGCTAATCTGCAAGTTCTCCCTGAAAGTGCCCAGCGAGGCCCGGCAGTTGCTGCCTGTGTGGACGGCTGCAGCGGGCAGCACTGCGCTCCGGGCGTCCAGCCCCCGTCCTCCTCGCTCGTCTCAGCCCCTTTCCTCTGCTCCTCGCCCCTGGGGTGACTCCTCCAGTGGACGGCGCGCACATCAACTTCCACCGTGGGCTTTGTTTTCTCGGGGAATCGGCCTACCGCAGAAAGGAGGGAATGAAGAAGCTTGATAAGGAAATTGTAAAATGACAAGCATACAGCCTGAAACTAAAGTATAGGTGAAAAAGTAGTATGAATGAACAATTCATTAGACAAGAAGAGAATCGAGGCAGAATTGCTTGTGCATGTAAAGAAGAAAAGGTGAAATATGACGCAGTGAGAGTGGAAAAGCTACTGTTTTCATTTGTTCAATTTCTCTTTCTTTCTTCCAGATCCATTACCGGTTAGTGCTTGCGAGGCGTCAGTGGTGTTTCCTACTTCTCAATGCCCCATTCAGAGATCTTTGCAAACCCTGGCAAGAAATAGGGTTATATAGAAATATCTTCCCAATTGATTCAAATCCATAACAAGTTTAGCTTCATTTTAAAAACATTTTGTTTACCCTGAAAAGTCAGACTAATGGTGTTAATTGACTTTTTACTTGAGATCTTGTAATATTATATGCTAACATATGAACATATATGGTGCGTATAAATTTTGTTTATTTTATAAGTGCAGAAATGTAGCTTTACTCAAATGCTAAGACTATTTTTAGATTGGAAACATGCCATTAGAAAAAAAAAAAGAAGAAGAAGTAGAAAAAATTTCCTCCCCTTAACATGAGCACTGTGCATATGGTATATCTCTCTCTCCCTATTTTAACATCATGTATCCCACCACAAATATAGAAATATGTCTGACAAAAGAGTTACTTTGATAGAGTAAATAATAGGGGTTTCAGCTCTCTTATTTCTAGAATTGTAGGCATCGAACCTACTTCTAAGGATTCAAAATCCTTCGTGCTACCCAAAATACATCCTTGCCCTAAACATCTGAGAAACACTGTGCCTTCCTTCCAGCCACTCCGCCCTTCCCTGGTCTCCACTGCTCTGCAAGGAATCTCACTTTTCAGGCCTCTGGGATGTGGGTAGGTTTGGCCAAAGAGACACCAGCCAAATTTGGAAGGTAGAAGACAGAGAGAAGCCTAAGCCCTCTTCCCTCTCTCTGACTACCTCTGTGGTAATGTCAGTGAAGAACAGCTTCCCGAGATAGATCCAGGTTTTACCAGGCATCTCCTATCTCTGTGTTTCCTGTTCCAGCCACGGGCCTCCCTCGGGTCCCTGGTCTCTAAGTGCAGTGACAGCTTCGAGCTGCTGTTACTCTCAGGTTACTTCGCTGTCTCCTGTTCATCTCCCCTATCATCTGTGTAACTATTTCCCTACGTCACACTTCCCCTATTTGAAATATCTGCTGTGGTTTCTGTTTTTCTAGCCAGGTCCTTGCTGATAGAGATGGCAAACCCACTGTAAACTAAGATCAGCTCAGGAAGACGTCTTGAGAGGGCACTCACGTTGCTGGGGCTCAAGGGCACTGTTGGCTTGTTGTGTTGGCCAAGTCTCCTACTCCCTTACTTACCTTCCGTCTGGTGGTTCTGTTCATTATTTAAAGTGGAGAATTGAAGTCTCAGACTATTAGTGCAGAACCGTCTCCCTTTAATCCTGTCGATCGTTGCTTTGTATAATGTGTGTCTGCTGTTAGGTGAGTGAATGTCTATAACTCTTCTATCTTCCTGCTGTATTGAACCGTGTATTAATATATAATGTCCATCATCTCTTGTAGCTTTATTTGATTTGCAGTCTGTTTTATCTTTTATGAGCTTTTATGCTTTAGTGAGCAGGGCCACCTCTTTTCCTACTTGACTTCCAAGTTCCAAACAGAGACGTGCACCTTGCGTCATCGGTTCAGGTACACCCTTCAGACAGGTTAGCACAGGTGGACAGAACAACTTGCACACTGAACTACTGAACTGTTTTGCCCCCTCTGGTTCAAGGGAAGTACCCGGAAAGTGGTTTGCCACTCCTGCAAGAACAAGACTGCTAGCACCCCAGGAAGGAGTTGTGTCTCAGGCAAGTAAAATGACACAAATCTTTCTACCATGTTGAAGGAGTTTCCTCCCCAGCCCTCATTTGGGTTTTGCTTGGTCGCTGTAAACCTTTGAGTTTTTCCAGAGCTCCTATCTACTTGGCCCTGCCTGTTTTGTCAAGGTTTCCACAGGAGAATGAGCCTGGAGTTACCTTAATCTGCCCTGCCATTTTGCTGACGTCACTCCAAGGATCTCATTTTTGAGACAAACTTTATTTTAAAGATCTGTGTAGAGGGAAGAGAAAGCAGATTTTCACAACTCACACTCTCCCCGACAGAAAACTGTGTTACGTTACCATATTTTTTTAAAAATTATTCTTTAAATAACTATTCCAGGAATAGACTGAAAACAAAAAAAGAAACTCAGAGGAAAACCTGAAGAATAAGACAAAGAAAAAAGGTAACATAAGTTTTTCCGGGAAAATTCTCATGCAAAAAGATAACAAATAATATTACACAATATGTATGCATTTATAAACGACACTCAATTGAATGCTTTCACCTTTTTTTACATATAAGAGTTTAAAAGAGATGTAGAAATAAGTAACATTAATCTTTTCCTTTGTATACGATGATGGTGGTAGATCAGCTTATTTCCCCACCCCCGCCCCAGTTTGGTTTAATTTTAATCCAAAGTAAATGCAAATCTTGTAGAAGACGACGTGCCTTTAGTCTGTCACTTCCTTCTGTGTCGGGAACCGCGGCGCTCTTTAGCACCTTGTCGGGTTTCAGTCAGCGTAGCTGAGAGAGAGGGAGGTGATAAAGTGCAAGGCCTGTTTGGGAAGGAAGAATCCCACCACCTAATTTAAATATGGTTAGACGCGGTGTTCAGTGCTGGCGTGGGAGAGGTGCCGCAGCCTCCCAGATACACCCCCATGGGAGCAAGAATTGATGTAATATTTCAGCAAAAATGTAGCAGCACATAGAAGCCTTTAATGATGTGTATTTGCAGTAATCTTGCTTTTTAGCATTAATTTTTAAAAATGATCTAAGACGCAGAGGAATCTAAGATATGTGATATGTAATATATCATCCACGTACTTATGCGTGGCCAATCTGAATTTGTGTGTGTGCGTGTGTGTGTAGTGTTAGAAGCTGGGAACAACTCTATGATAGTCGATTGTTAAATGGTGCTAGATCTGTACAATGAAATACTATTCAACAACTAAAATGACGACATAGATTTATATTTGACATAGAAATCCACTAGCATAGAAGTCGGTGGAAAAGCAGCCTTCACAGAAGCACGAATCATCTGATTACATTTTCTTGGGAGCAGTGACTGTGGGCCTGAGCTAGTCCATGCATCGGCAATACCAGGGGAAAAATAAACCTGAACTGTGGAAGCAAAAATTTTATCGTGGTCGTTCCTGACTCTAGGCACATCATATTGAAGTGAAATGTCATATTGAAAATAAATCACCTGTGTGTAGTCTGCTACGCAGTACATGCCTCATTCAGACAATAATGTGACATTTCGAAGGGTGGATTCTTTCCTCACAGACTTGGTTTTCCTAGTGACCAAATTATTAGTGACTAATCCACACACTTGGACATTTAGGCCACTGAACTGAGTGTATAATTACATATGTGTCCAGAGAAATGGTGGTAAAACGTCCACATTCCTAAACTCTTACAATGAAATCAGTTCTAGCGCAAACCTGAAGAACTTCTAGCCCCTACAGAAAGCGGCGTACTGTATCTGTTATGTGGGAGTGGTATTTGTGCCAAGTAAATCAACTTTTTTCTACATTTCTACTGGATTTTTTAGTGATTTATGTCCTTGGGCTGGATGACTGCTAGGGAATCCTTTCATAGCCATTTCAGAAAAATGTATGAAGCACAAAGTTATAAGACACCCCTCCCCCAACCCCAGCACGAGTACATTCAAAAGAAACTTATGCACTTTTAAAATAAAATATGAAAATAACTCAGTCATGTTTTACAATTGAGCTCCTTTATACCTGCAGAGTTATATTTTTTTTGCTGTTGTCATATTAGAATAAATTTTAAATGTCACCTTTACATAGAAATATGTAATTCAAAGTGCTGGTTCAAAAATGAATGAAGAACCCTTTTCAAATGTGTGCACTATGTTTATTTTCCCTGAAAGATTCATAAGCGTTAAAATCCATTAACTTTTATTGGCAGTGATTGATGATTAATGAGTAGGTTGATCTGATTAAGCATTTGAGCCAAACTTTGACATACATGTGAATTTCTGTCAAATTGAACACATGTCGTGGTGGTAACATGGCAGATCTGTTATTATACTAAGCAAACATATTTTTTTAAAAAAATACTACCTTATTTTGACTATCTGCAAATCATATTTTGAATAACCCCTGAGGTATGAGTAATTCTGGAATCAACCTATAGATTTAGGGCACACCACTCTCAAAAACTAAAAGGTGCTGTATGGAGGAAGGGCACACTTGTAGCCCTGGCTTGAGCTAGGTGAAGACATTATATGTAACGAAAATATTTGTACCCCCATAATACTCTGAAATTAAAAAAAAAATCTAAAAAGCTTAATTGCCACTCTTCAAAATGAGTGCCATCCACTTTCCCTAATTTATGAACATACTTCATTTTACATTTCTCATTTGAAAATGGATATTTAAAATCACAATAAGAAAATTACCTCTCTCTTCTTCTTTTTTTTTTTTTCAGTTTCAGTAAATTGTATAAAATTAGATAGGGTTTGTAGGAAATACATTCCTGATCCACAATCTTTCTACTTTAGTACGACAAATGAAATTTCAAGTAATTATCTTGTTGAAATTGAGAAAGGATTTTGATTCATTTACAAAAGAATATGCTTTTCCTACAGAGAAGGAGACAGAGGCAGAGACAGAGACACACCTGATTTTCTGCCCGGGCCATGAGATGTGAAATGTCTGCTCAGGCACTGTGGTAGGAAACCGCTGGGTCACGGTCCAGCCCAACCCCCTTCTCCGAGAACCACCATCTCAGCTCCAAGGTGAGACGCTGCTTTATGTCTCTATCATATGAGGCTGACCACGCTGGGTTATTTCATCCCGATGCTACCTGACAAACACCTACAACCGTCCTTTGGGTAAAGAATTTATGGAGTCACTTTAATGATGGAGCCCTAGGATAAAGGTCTATGGATTTCTGCTGCCAAATCCTTTGCAGAGACCCTGGTGCCTGTTCTTCCTAAGGATTAGTTGAACAGGTCTTTGTCTTTGATTTTTTAAATACCTGAATATCTTCAAAAATGTCCTCACTTTCCACAAAATAGTGATTCTCTCTTCCTTGAAAACTATAGATTTTTAAGAAAAGAGTATTCAATTGTCAGCTGTGACAGCTGTTTTTAGGTAGCGGCTCTAGGCAGTCAAACATTATTCCACTTACTAATTGAAGGAAGATATAACATGAGAGAAGAAGACAGTAGAGTTTGAAATCAACGTTATTTCTCAGCACTTCCCAGAAGCACATTATCTTTTGGTACGCTTTTCAAAGTGTACTTTTGAAAGTGAACTTTTCAAATTCAGAGCACTATAATAAATTCTTGTAATAAATAAGAGACACCAATTAGTGGGGAAAATGCTAAAAGCAATTTTAGAGCAAAGTTACAAATTATTTATCCCCTAAATTTCTCTTCAGCGTTGTGAACTATTTTGTTGAAATCAATAAAATCGGTCGGATAAGAAAACCTAGCTTCGCATGATGCTGACTCATGTCACGTTTTGTTTGCAGCCTACGTTTTGCAATAAAACATTGTTTTCACTTTTAATTTTGCAAGTCTAAAATCTCAACTGTGTGCATGAAATTAACATCACAGAGACATATTTACTCTCTCGCATCATACTCTCGTTTCTTATATTTTGCATCATACCAATCTCTGCTTTGTATTTATGTTCTCCAGACTTTGTCTATCAGATGTATTCTTTTTTATATAAATCCCCCTACAAGAGGGTTTTGTTTTATCTCAGCAGCACCCACGTCCTGATAGTACATGTTGCTGCCATTTAAATTCCACAGGATGTAGAAAAAGGTAAATCTTGCGGTTGTATCACCTTTTTAGAAGTTACATAATCCCAAGTTGGTTTATGAATGCTATATTTCCTTTCTCTCTTTTTTCCCCCAGAACACTAGCCAAAAAAAAAAAAAAAAAAGAGTTAATTTTTTTCTGTGGCCCCTTGTGAGTAGGTATGGACTGTGCAAAATAGGCCACCACTTGTGTGGTTGCTTTGATCACCACTCAAGAAAGCCACAGTTTCACCTCAGTCCCATTCTGAAATGTCGCAGTAAAACTTTTCAAGACAACGTGAATTTTGCCTGTGTAAAGTACAGACTTCTGAACTTTTGGGATTATATTGTCATACTCCTGGAGAACCTCACACTTTAGTAAGTAAAATGCTACATTAACATAGGAAGAGACAGAAAGCAAAGAATGTGTGGATGTGTTTGCAAAATTACTGAAAATATTTCAAACTAAATAGGAAACAATATCTAAAATCGTAATTACTTTAATAAACTAATAAGCCTTAAGGCATCCAGACTTAGTGTAAAAATGTTTAAAGTCTTTAAAACATGAACTTTGTAAGATGTGATTGTCATCTGTGGATTTAAACCACGTGATACTTTTTAGTGTAACACACGGCAGACTGAGATGTTTGTTTTGAAGACCTAATTTCTGTTCATGACTCCTGCCACTGCAAGCGCTGGCCAGTTGGGGCTTTGTTTTTCTGTCACCTCACCATAAATATTTAATAACATTTTTTCATGAATTTGGTCAAACTGGCATTTTCCGAGTGAGAGTTTTAGTTATTTATTATTTATTGTTTATTTATTTAAACTCTATCACACTGTTGTAAACTTGAGGCTGTTTTTTAAATTGATTTTGAATCCAAGGAGTAATGGAAGATGCTGGTCTGCCTAGAGCAGGAGCGATCTAATGACTGCTTTGGGAGTCAGACTCGCTCCGTGTAGTGGAAGAGGACGTAGAAACCAGCATGGCAGTAGTGAAGTATCACGAGAAAGGGAAACCAGCACCACATGGACTCACCATCAAATTGGTGTTAATTGGTCAACACTTACGTGCACATACAGCAGGAACCTTCATCCAGTGTCGGGCAGGTGGGAGAGGGGAGGGGGATAGCATATTCACACACAATGGGTGTGGTGCGCACCGTCTGGGGGATGGACACGCTTGAAGCTCGGACCCGGGTGGGGCAAAAGCAACATACGTAACTGAAACATTTGTCCCCCCATAATATGCTGGAAAAAAATTCAAAAAAAGAAATCAACATGTCAAATGTCCCACGCTTGTGTTTATTTGCATCTTTAATGAACGAAATTCATTAGAAGACAGGGTTAGGATAAGTGGTGGGAGCTGTGAATTCAGAAGGCCAAGGCACCAGAAGCAATTCCGATGCCCTCTGGTTTGCGCTGACTAGTGGACGCAACAGTGTCCCCGGTGCTGTCATAGCACACGGTCAGGCGCCGTTTGCCTGCAGTGAGGCGGAGAACACACCGTCCTGCGGAAGCGCTGTGTGCGAATCGTCCCGTGATGCTTTGTCCAGTGTTTCTCTCCGTTTTCAATGCACGTTCACACTGAGACAAATAAAAGAAACGTCATCTGTATGATGTCACTTCTGGACAGTGCAACGGCAACACAGAGAGACAGTGCTGTTCAAGCTCAAAATATCTACTAAATAATGACCTAGGACAATGTTTGAAGCGTCTTATCTTCCTTTAAATAGAAGAATGGGGCAAGATGCTTCTTACCCTTTACATTTCTTGGGGAATTAATGTAGTAGATCCTGGACAAAATAAAAACAAAACAAAGAAAAAAAAACCCGAGGAGTCAAATACTAATCAAATAACAGTCATGCGGAAATCTATTACTACTGTGGTTAATTGACAATAATTCAAAAATACACCTGAAAGATACCTGGAGACTCACTGAATATAGTGGGAAAATCGTATCTTGGACACATTCTCTCAATAAACAAATGTTTTCATTTGACTAAATATGAAATGTATGCTGCATTTATCTTAGTATGAACCCTTTGTGTTTTGAGGCGATAACTACACTATTGTAGAGAGGTCACCACAGGAGCACAGCAGCACTGGCTGGTGCTACATTATAGACCTAACTGGAAAGAGAAAGTCTGAAAAATCTAACTCATCAGTAGAACTCACCTCCAATAACAAACTGTACCCCAAACCTAGTGTCCAATGGAGCACTGTTAACCCCGGCTTCTTGGAGGGTAGAAGAGTGTGGATGGAAAATAGGATTTTAAACATAATGGGGGGAATTAATTGCTATACAGGAAAACTGTGAGCAGGCAAACACTGCCTGTTACATCCCAGAAAAGACTGGCATGCGCTCCATACAAGGTCACCAGTAGCTCCTCTGAGCCACACACGGTGCCGTTGTTCTCTGAAGTATTTAGTTTTTAGAATTTCAGCTTTAAGAAAAAAATGAATAAATGAAAATGTCTGCTTCCTTGTGGAGGCAGATGGCAGAAAGCCATTTGGAGGAGACAGGTGGCAGTACATCACCTACGTAGCAGGACAGCTTTGGTGATGGGTGTAAACAAAAGGCGCTCATTAAAAGGCTCGAGAAAAAGTCACCGCCAGGTAAGGAACAAGGGAAGGATGCATTTCTATACTGAATCATTGTTATGGGGTTGGGATAATTGCATGAGAGGGAAATGCAAGCCCAGATATATGGGAGACATTCACCTTCAAAAGGGGTTTAAAGCACTGGGACGAGGCAGCGAAGAGCCGTACTGATTGATCCGCTCGCAATTAAACAGAGCCTGAAAAGCAGGCTGTGATTGCCAAGATGCTCTTCAGCATGTTTACTTTCTGTGGGTAACTAAAAAAGGAGACGTAAACATGGTAATTAAAGGGTTATTTTTTTTGTCCTTCATATGCAAGGATGTTACTACTCAAGAACAATCTGATTTGTATGTGATCAGAGTAAAATATCGAAATTTTCGATGTTCTGCCGCACTAACTGGGATCATTAGTGCAGGTAATTGACCGATGCATGTAATTAACACAACAGGGGCCGGTGTCCGATGGACTCAATGCCTCTGCCATGGCCCACGTGCCAGAGTTCACCTTCATTCTTTTGGATTTACACTATGCAGCCTCACCACCCATCCAAATGTTGATAGTTCCGTATCGCGTAGCCTGTTAAGATTCAAGGTGCCGTCCTGGATGCTAGGATAATAGCCACAACTTTGGTTGTTTCCGCTGAGATCAATTTGTCTCCTTAATAATATTTATGGTTGGTCTTTGCTATAGTCTGAATGTTGGTATCTTCCCCAAATTCATATGTTGGAACCCAATACCCAATGTGGTAGTAGTAAGAGGTGGAGCTTTGAGAAACGATTAGGAGTCTCTATATAGAGAAAGAGAGAGAGAGAGAGAATAAAACATTGGGATAAATAGAAAAATATATCCCATTTTACAAACAAGGAATGAATTTGCTAACACCAGTTCACGCCACAGCTGATATTCAAAAACCCTCTGGTGCACGGCACCCGGCTGTGTCTGAACTTCTTTGCAGTCTCTATTCAACTGGGTTGTTTCATTGGTTACCTTTGCTCTGACTCGTCTCCCTGCTACGCTTGATGACAGTGGTTTCACTTTACGAGTTTTTAGAGCCCGGTGGAATTATTTTTGATTAACCTGAGTATTGTTGATTTGGGTTAAACTTAACATTTGTTTGTCTTGACTGACTAAACCAGAAATAAGACCGGCACGAATGAGCCCGCGCCCCAGCCTGGGGGATGGCACAGCTGACACCACGAGGGTGCTGTCTGGGAAGGTGACGGTCACCTTTCATGCACTGCGTCAGGGAGCATAAAAGTAAAACCTGCCTGTAACAATTCTGTATGATCTTAATGCCGTTAAATTCACAGAGAGGTTGGATCAAGGTTATAACCCACCACCTGCAAATGAAGTAAGGAGAAACTGATGTGAATGAGATTTTTTTGACATCACATAAAAGAAGAGAGCTGACTCTAAAGATCGATCTTTTAAAGGGCTTCTGACGGCACCTGGAATAAAACGCATTTTTAGAGACACTTCGTCTTCTAAAGGAAGTCCGTGAAGTGAGGGCTCAACATTTTAGCCTGAACGCGTCACATTTTCTGAACGACACCGTCCGTCTGAAGATCATCAGAGCCTGAGGTGACCGGCTCTGGCTCACGGTGAAATCATTTCACAGCGATGTGCAGAGCAGAGTGGCACCGCAGTGTGGTTACCGCCGTGGGTTTTTAGTTAGGTGGAAATTCTTGGTGAGACCACTGAGCTTTATTGCCTTACCTTATATTATTTGATCTGTAAGCAGATCCCATCCTCAGTGGTCATTACTTCTAAACAGACACTCACACAAACTCACTTTTAAATGTTCAAATGAATTTTTTTTTTTTTTTTTTTTTTTTTTTGTGAGACAGAGTCTCACTTTCTTGCCCAGGCTAGAGTGCCGTGGCATCAGCCTAGCTCACAGCAACCTCAAACTCCTGGGCTCAAGCGATCCTCCTGCCTCAGCCTCCCGAGTAGCTGGGACTACAGGCATGCACCACCATACCTGGCTGATTTTTTCTATA
>CAUYRT010025296.1:0-18876 GCA_963574885.1 Lepilemur ruficaudatus | reverse complement strand
GCCATTATTTTACCACACTCTTCATAGTTCTTACAGTTGGAACATAGGAGACACTCCAAAAAACATTTATTCAGTTGTATTAAATTGGAATATATGTGATGAATGAGTCATCAGGCATTAATGATATTTTGTCAGATTGCTAGTTACCTAATATCCATTTTCCTCCTTTTCATGAAAAATAGAACTTCCGTAATTTGGGGAAGTGGCAATATGTTCCAGCCCCATATCAAGAACTATGAAAGAGGCAATAGAAGGGAAATGGTAATTAATTACCTGATGAGGTTACATGTCTAGTAAAGAACTCTGCTTGCTCATAGAGCACAGAATAATAGAAGGGAGATTGTGTAGCACAGACAGTAAGCACTGGAGGAAATCGAAGAAGAAGACCTCCATGGACTTAATGTTTTTCTTGTTTCCTTTGCAGCTAGGGGTGACCATGTGACTAGATTCTGGACTTGAAGATGTAAGCAGAATTGTTGTGTGGAATTGCCAGGGAAGCCTCTCAAAAGGAGCTGAGCACTTAGCTGAAGGCTGTGTGGGTTTTCCTTTCCCTTCTCCTTTTCTGGTTGTCAAGATCCCAGAGAGATGGTGGAGAACCACCCCCAGCTTGAGGATGGAACCTGCCCCACGCTAAGAATGATAAAGTAGAAAGATAGAAGGTGTCTTGATTTTGATGTCTTTGTAGTGATTCCTCCCAGCTCCAGACTGCTCATTTCTGGGTGCCTTTTACATGAAAGAATAGAACTTTGTGATTTTAAACCTCTTAGAAGAGACTTTTCTTTTTCTTTTTATTTTATGTAACAGAACATAAAATCTTAGCTGAAACAGATACAAATTAACACTTGCAAAATAAAAGGAAAGCACTGTCTGAAATAAAGACAAATATACATTCAGTTGAAAAAATGGCATTTTTACTGATATCTGAGGCACATATGAACTTCTACCATCAGATATAGGTGGTGTGATTATTATAAAATATATTGTTTATTCATTTGCTTTTCCATCATGACAAATCCTTCGGTGATATGGGGCTTTAGCTTGTCTTCCCATGCAAGGACGATTTTCCTGTGAATTAGAGCAAAAAAAAGAAGAAAAGCCTTGTAAATCATCTCTCTCACTTAACTTGCCCATTGTCCTCCTCTGCAGGAAACCTACAGGTTGCAGAAGAAAATGGCTAGTGGAAATGCAGCCAGAAGAATAACACGGTTCTGAAACGCGGCGAGAATAAGTGGAATTAGTGTAATAGCAGATCTTACTTCACAAACTTAAAATTGGGGAAATCTTTGAGAGGAGTCTTTGTTTTAAATGAGTCCAAGACAAGGACATATCTTTCCAAGAATCACATTAAATGAGGTGGAAAGAGACAGAGACTCTGATGATAAATCAAAAATCCCACCCCTTCTGTGTGTCTCTCCCCTCGCTCCCATTACAGCACATCAAGCCAACATAAGGAATCATTTTCTATTCCGAGGGTGTGGTAGGTTTAGAGAAAAGCCCCTCTTTAGGGCTTTGATAATTTTAGAAAGTCTGTTAGAATATGGGCAACAAAGTAATGTCTTATGTTTTTCAAGTTCGGCAATTTTCCAACAGGAAGGGGCAGAATTAATTAACCAAAAGTGAATCTGTTGTGATGAAACAAATTCCACAGTGTAAATCGGTAGGATTTACAAAGCAAGTAATCCTATTTTCTAATAAAAACAAAGTGGCACAGGCCAAAGGTGGACCTTATCATGAAGAGCAAGGATAGAGAATTTAGCAGTGTGTTGGCCGTTTGAAGAAATGATGGCAACAAAATCTGGGGATGTCCACTTCAGGATTCCTCACTCAGATGGCTGGCAAGCTGATGCTGGCCACGGTCTGGGAGCTCATCTGGGCGGGGGCTGGGAGCCTTGGTTTCTCCCCTGGGGGCCACTCTATAGGATGCCTGGGCTTCTCCAGAGCTCAGGGATTGTGTTCCAAGGGATAGTGTCTAAAAGGGAGCTGAGCAGAAATGCATGGCATCCTGTTGCTCTAGTCACATGGTGCCACTTCCATTGTACTCTGTATTTAAGGCAGTCACAAAGGTTCACCCAGGCTACACCCCATCCCTCCATGGCAACAGTGCCGAGGTCACATTGTAGTAAGGGCATGTGGGATGGGATTTATTGTTGTCACCATCTTGGGAAAATACAGAGTGTCATAGTAAAGCAAGTTTCTAAGAAGGAAAAGCAGAAGTTTTTCAATCACCTAATTAGCCTGAGAGCTTGTGGACCACGTATTAGCTCTTACAACACCTGGCAAGGCTCCAGGAAGTGAGATTCAACCTCTCCCCTATTAGCATCATGGACTGTCCAGAAGTCACTGAGTTCAAAAAACTCTCAGAAATCAAAAGAATCAAGCACTAATTACCAGGCACCACTGTTTTCAACAAACACACCATAGTTATTTTGATTTTACTAAGAATTAGATGGTTTGAAGAAATCTGCTTTCTCCTGTCCCCTGTCCCCTGAGAGGCAGGGCAATCCTAAATTCAGGTTTCCATGGCAGTGAGTGGGGGCATGGGTGGCAGGAGGCAATGGCACTAGGAACTGTCCTCTAGACAGCCATCGTCCTTCCTACTGCCATGGCGACACATATTCTTACTGCAGTAAATAACACAACCTCAGTTTTCCTAGCCTGTGGGTATGAATGAGGTCACATTACTAGCAATAAATCCCATTTTGGTTGCTAACACCCTCACCCAGTGCAAAACTTTCTCAGGGAGTGTTTTGGGAGTATACAGGGGTTATCTCACTTATGTTTACCAATTGGTTCCTTTTTATCTTTTGCTCCAGGCTGTCCTGCTTGATGTTTCCTGACCATAAAGCCATCCAAATGTGGGCATCTCCCCACTGTTACTGCTGCCAGTGAGGGACCTAGCATCTGTGCACCGTGGCAGCAGCAGTCTTCCTGGAGCTAAAGGCATGCTGCATCTGCCGCAGGGATTCTTCCTGCTCCATCTCCACCACTCCCAAACCCTTCGCTCTGGGCCTTACTTTGTCATCCAGGTACCAGAGAGTGTTGTGTGAGCCCCTGGGCCTCACAGAGCCCCTGGTGACAAAGCCTCAGCCTCTGCAAACAACCTCTCTCTCCACAGGGCTCAGATGAGAATCCAGGGAAACCAACTTCTTAAAAATAGACCCCAGTAGTCTGCCTACCCCACCAAGTCATTGGGCATTTCCAGACATGTCTGATTCCCAGCAGAGAACACAAATTAGGCTCTCGAATCCCTGCTACGTTACTAAAAATGCGTGGCATGCCATAGCGCTTTCCCTTGAATCAACTCGGTGAGGTAGGCAGGACACAGAGTATTACTATTTCCATCCTTCGTAGGAAGAAATTAATTCTTAGAGAGACTAAGAGAAGAGCCTGAAGTGAAATAATAATTGATTGAGATTGAATACAGGAATGGAGGTCTTTGAACAGCAAATCTGACACTCTCCTTGAAGTCACTGTGTGGCGACAGGTCACCATGGCTGGCCTGGATGCTCCAGATAGTTTGAGGCATTTTCCTCTCTGTGCTCACAGCACTTTGGTTTGTTGTAGCATTTGCTGCATTTTATGACACCACTTTAAATGTCAGTCTTCCCCACTCAACGTCTCTTGTGCCAGCAAAATGCCTGGCATGGAGAAGGTACTTGATAAACATTTATTGCTGAAATGAATATGAATTGCTTAATGTTTCTCTAATGGAGGTGGCACCCTCCCACCCCACGGGACATTTGGAAGTATAGGAACATTTTTGGTTGTCGCCAATACTGGGGAGTGATACTCTGAGCCTCTCATGACCAGGGCCAGGGATACAGAATGTCTTGCAATCCTTCAAACAGTCCCGCACAAAGGAGTGCCCTGCCCAAAATGCCAGTTGATCCTCCTTTGAGAATAACTGCAAGGAAATACAGATGCCAGGAAAGTCCTGAGCCCTTCTAAGCCTTTGGGTTTAGCTAGGAGCACCTTAGCTACCTGTGACCTTGCTATCTGAATTTTAGGGTAAAAATGGGGGTTACACTGTATACCTACCTCATGCTATGGCTTCATGAGATAACATATGTAAGGTGCCTAGTAAAGTGGTTGCATGTGGCAAGCAGACAAATGATTTGAGTTCTTTTCCACTTGTCTTTGGGTAATGGGACACTCACTTATCGGTGTACCAGTTTGGACTATGGTATAACTCAACTGAAAAAGATTTTGAAAGCAGGCCTAGTGTTCTAGGATCTGCCTTTGTGAAATATAAAAAGTACCATGGTAAGAACATTGCCCAATTGTTATAAGGATTCAATGAAATACATACATTGAGTTTCAAAAGATCAGTGCCTGGCACTTATCTTGTGATAGTTGACTTGATGACTGGCAGAAGAATCTAAGGGAAACAGTGCTCTCACTTAGATATTAAGGTAATAGAAGTCAAATCATATTCTCTCTCCTTAGTAGAACTGAATGAGATTTCTTCAGTAAATTTCCTCATCCTCTATGTCCTGTGAATTAGACTTCCCCTAGAGGACAGCTCTCTTCCCACCATTGCAGGGCTGGGTGTGCTTGGGGCAAAAACACGACTCACCTGGTTCCATTGTGTCCCTTTGTACCTTTTCAATTCCCACTGTGAATGAATTTCCTTTCCACCTGCTTCCTATTAGAAAAAATGTCATTTTTTAAATATGTCATTAAAAAATGTTGATAAAAATAGAAAAACATAATCCTACCCTATCACAACTATTTTAAAAATTGCCTTCCAATGTCTTTTTGTAAGAATGTGTTTTTATAGAGCTGCTATCATAATACACATACTATTTTGATTTCCACTATATCCAATTTATATTATATATTTTCCATGTTTCTATGTAGGCTGCATAATTATAATGTTTAATGACTGCAAAATATTACATTGCTTTAATATGCCATCCCATCTTGTTGGATATTGAGGTTGTTCTCACTAGGCAATGCAACAACAAATTTTTTTTTTTACAATTTTTAGTATTGCAAAAGTATTTCATGGAATGAATTCCTAGTACTTTAGTTACAGAGTTAAAATAGTATGAATATTATGACTCTTGTTCTGTATTTTATATATTTCCAAAAAGGTTGTACCATGTCACAATACCTTTAGATGAATAATATATAAGAATTTAATTTTGCTGCATCCTTGGATATTATTTTTAAAAAATTAGCAGGCATAAAATGACACAAGTGAAGTTTAATTTGTATGTATTTGATTATTGTTAAGTGTGATTATGTTTCATATGTTTTATTTTCTCTTTATATTTCCTCTATTGTGGATGTTTATATAATCAAACTTCTCCTTAAACACAGTTGAATACCATAGAATAAAAAGAATACTGAGTTACTTGTGGGACCTCTAAAACCATGACCTTTTGACTTAACCTCTTTCTGCCCAGCACACCTTATCTGTATCTGGAGGGGGCTGGCCAATTGCTGATACTTTCTAGCTCTGAAATTAAAATACTCTACATGAAACAGACCAAACCTAACTATACACAGCATTATAAAGTATCTGTAAAAAGCATAGGTAAATACCTGGAATTTTCCATTTAAGCATTTGGGATTCTTAGTGGGTTTTGGAGAATCTCATGATTTCTGAGCAACCTGTGAAGGGAAATAGAGAAACTCTTCATTCACTTATTTGCTCGTGTATTCAATAGATATTTAGAGAGGACCTAGAATATACTGGACTCCGTGATACATGCACGACACCTAAGGTGAAGAAGATGTAGCCCTGGTGAACCCGTCGTCAAGCGGAGGGGATATATGAACACAGTAATTACAATGGGTGTTGTTGCATTGTAGTCAGCAAGACGGGGTAGTCCCACTTAGGAAGGCTTCACAGAGGAGGGGACATTCGAACCCAGACTCGAAAGAGGAGTTGGATTTTGCCAGGAGGAGGCTTGAGGAGTAGAGGTGGAGGGAGAAGTCTTGCGTATGGGGGAATGGCATGAAACTATGCAAGACGACTTACTAAAAATAGTGAGACGTTAAGTTTCTGGGATATGTGGTGCACTGGGCAGAAATAGAGCTGGACAGATAAATGGGGGTTAGATTTTATGCCAAACAAAGAAGTCTGTTTTTTATCTTCTGGGAAGCTTAGAAGCTTGGATATAGCAGGGAGCCAGGGGAGGTTCTTAAGCAAGAGAGTGATATGGACAGAGGTTTTCTCTCTTTCTTTTTTTCTTTCTTTTTTTTTTTTTTTTTTTAAGATCACTTCTGGGAATCCATAAATACCATTAGAATTTACTCATCTCAAAGCTGGGGTTAATTGTGTCAACTGGAAGATTCTCTGTTTTGAAGCCTCAACCATTTCGCCTTCAATACATTGAATGCTCTCCTATTTGCCTGACTATCATGTGTCTGAAAAGTTGGGAAACATAGGTTAGACTTATTTTTAAACAGTATGGTAGTTATATTTTTAAATACTATGCACAATATTTTCCTTCAAACTCCAGACAACTTTTCAGGTGAAGCACTTCTACATTTAAAACAATGGGTTCAATTGTGAATTTGTATAAAATGTGACAAATACAGTGTCTTAGGTTGGATAATAAATTACATGGTCATGTTATTTAATCTGGGACATTGCAGATCCTGTGACAGAGGCAAAGAGACCATGGTGGGGCCATGGTATGGCTCACTGCTTCTGTTCAGACAAAGAATGCATCAATTCTGCTCATGTTTCATTGGACAAAGCGAGCCACACACCATCTTGAGTTTAATATGTCCCCTCCTGAGGGGGGCCACGAAGGCCACATGGAGAAGCAGCCTATATTTAGACAGTCTGTAGGCTTATGCAATACACATGCTAGTATCTATATCCACACATGTATCTCAGTTATTATAAAAGGTCTTAGCTAGTTTTTGAGTGATGAAATCAAGGCCAGTCCTTTTCCATTTGCTCTTGGCTACCTTCCCTCAGTGTGCCAGCCCTGCTCTGTGTTTCAGAGTGCTGACCCTTGCAAAATATGTTCCCCAAGCTCCTTTGATTTTGCTTGGGTTTCTTCAGTGGTAGGCTCTGGCAGGAGACTGGAGGATGTGAGGAAAGGAGAAGCCAGGGCGTTTCTCACTTCTTTCTCTGCTTCTGGTAGCAGCTATGGCTGTGGCTGAGTCCCCTCCACAGCTCCAGCAGCCACCAGGCCACCATCCTTCTTGGTCCCAGTTGCCTAAGAGCAGCTCCCACTCATGGTCTCCTCTCTTGGTCTGTCCTGCCCTGGGGATGACAGTGGCTTCCTATGGTGTCTCGTCTCCAACTGCCTCACTGTTTGGTCTTTCAGCTCTTTTATCGCCTTTGTAAACAGTTCTCCATATTAAATCCCTCTATTGATTGACTCGTGTGGGTTCTATTCCCTTATGGGACTGTGTAATACAGACTCTATTCTGTTCTACAAATTAGTTACCCTTCTCAAACTTGCCCAATACCTTAAGCAAGCTTTACTCCAACAGTCCATTCACCAGGGTTGGCTGGGAATACTTCAGACAGTGTGGTTAAGTTCCTTTAAACCTCATGTCTCAAGATCACACCCCTAGTTTTGCTCTAGTTCCAACAGATACAATAGGGTGGCACAAATAAATATTTTGAAAATAAATATTTACAAGTTCTCATCTCCTTTAAAAACATGTCAGAGCAGGACAAGGGCAGGGGAATTATCTGAGCAAACAAGCAAGTTACTGGCCCCGGTTCCACTCTTCAAAAAACAAGAAACTTTTCATATGTGTTTGATTAAGATACTCTACATGTAGATATTGACACTTATCTTGCATATGGTATATATACATGCTTACATATGACATTTATAAATTCACATATGTAGGAGATTTAATTATATTTAAAAGACTATGGTCATATTAGTAGTCTTTAAAGTGTTTATTTAAAGACATTTAGAATGTAATGATCAAAGCCAAAGGATGACTCATTTAAAAGCTCCTATGTTCTATATCGACTTTCTATTGATGTCTTTGATACAATAATGGCAGCAAATTTTAAATTTGGAAGGGAGTAGACAGAGACACTGAAGAAAAAAGATGTGATGGTATCCAAACAGAAGAATTTTTGAAAATAAGTACTGAGTGAATGGGCAAGTGACAGCTTTGGAGTCACATGATGCTTCCCCCTGAATTAACAAGGGGATTTTGCTTCGGGGTCTACACGGGAGGGAGCAGGAAGGGTTGGTTTCTAGGGAACAGTTTGATCCTGAGTCAGTTTGCTGCTGGTCTTCTAGCACCAGCGGGCAGGGCTGCTGCTGGGGAGGCAGCAGCAGTAGTAGCATTGCTAAGTGTTTTCTAATGGTCCAAAGGGACCCCAAGGAGCCTCTCTCCAGGGACTGTCATCGCCAGGCAGGCTGGGATTGCACACTGGTGTTGGGCAGTCACACGGGTTTTTTGAGTCAAGATGATGACGGGTTCTGCTGAGGGACATTTGCTAAGGAATGTAGTAGTATTGGGCCTCTGATGTGTCTGAGTGTGGACTTCAGAGACAGAATGACCTGAATTCAAATCCCAGTTCAGCCACTTGCAGATATGTGAGCTTGAGCATGTTATGCAATTTCTTCAAACCACGGTCTCTGCCTTCACAAAAGTCAGGACTCTAACATCTTCTTGGGAAGATATTCATATGTGTGTGTGTATATATATATACACATATATATACACACACTTTTTTTTATATATAAGAAAAGGGCTGTTGGAATATAATGAGAACAGTTACGTGGCTGGATACTTTCTGAACAGCCTTCCTGAGTGTGTGTATGTGTGTACCTGATTTATAAAATGCACTCAATGATACATTATTTTTTATTATTGATAGTAATAATTATTCATATGCTATGTTTGTAAAATGTTCGCAACCAGTTTATGATATGATTATCTCCCTCTGCTTTTCTACAATGCTACAGGGAAACTTTAATCCAGTTTTTCTCAGAATACAGACTAAAAACCTAAAGCCCAAAGAAGGTAAATAACTTGCCCTAAATTAGACAACTAGTGAGTAGTGAGCATGGAACCATAACCTAGTTTCTTGATTCCTGTTCGTGGCCCTTTCTATTCATTCAGGACTAGCAGCAGACATTCCGGCTTGGTGTGCAGACTCTCCCTGCCACCTTCTTTACAGCGACTTCCCCAACAATGGTGACATAGTGCGTAAAGGGTCACACCAGCATCAAATCTCTCTTCTTCCCTCATTTGAGTCTATTTCCCTGCCTCTTTTTATCCCTTTTTACATACCAGAGGCATAATTTTTTTTCTCCTAGAATCTTCTTTACTCACCCTCCCTTAATCTCTCTGACATTCTGTGCCTTATTAGTTAGTTTTTTAGTTCACTCAACAAACATTCATTGAGCCCTTGTGAGATGTCAGATACTGAGGAAGGAATGCTTAAGGTAACTCCAGGAGCTCACAATCTATGGAGGAAATGAACTAGCAAGCATAAATTACAGTACTTTGTGCTCAAGGGGGAACAGAGGACGAGGGACCCCAGGCACCTCCCACCAGCAGGAGGCAGTATAGCGTGGTGGCAGACAGCATGGGCTCTGCAGTCAGATCCCCCCAATTTGCACTCAGCTTCTCTGTCCATGTGTGCCTTTGGGGTAATTGTACACACCCAAGGGCATTGGTTTCCTCTGCCATACAGTAGGAATCACAATAGCACCCGCCTCAGAGGGAATGTGGGGCTTAAATGAGAAAACTTTTAAAACTTTAAATATTTAAAAATACTTACAAGTCCTCACCTTCCTTTAAATATAGAGCTGAGTGGGATAAGGGCAGGAATTCTGTCTGAGAGCACATAGAAAGCATTCAATCAAAGCGATTTCTTATTGCCTTAGAGGCAGAGTAAACAGAGATTACTCATCATTGAATAGCTGGAGTTTAGGTTATTTATGAAAGAGGATCAGGATCTCTCCTCTTCCTGTAGCCATAGCAAAAATTTCATAGTTCTGCTCCAAACTCGAATGATCAGTGTGATCACAAGAGGCTGAGGAACGGAACCCGAGGGGGGGTTGATGATCGACTTGCTGTGGAGGGCGGCCTGCCAGAGCTGATGGGCAAAGCTTGTGCAAATCCTGCATCTCACAACCTGTGTGGTCCAGCTGTGGGCTGAACAAAGAGCGGCATATGGGATGTGAGAGCTTTGAATAGAGCCCGAGATTGCATGTTTCTGTGTGCGGGAAAATGGTTTACTCGGTTGAATACTAGATCTCATTTCTAGCATCCTTTCTTGCCAGCGAGCGTAGGGCTGAAACCACGAGGCTATTTCTCCACCTTGCTGGCTCTGTTTCCTGAGCAAGGTGAGCTTATCATTTTCCATTCAGCTCCCAGCTAATGGAGAAGGTCCCCGGGCAAAAACAAAAACGTGTGAACAACGGCAACAAAAAAAATCATGATATCCAGAACAAAACACAAATGTCCTCTTCCTTGCTCCAGTGTTTGGAAAAATGAACTTTCTGGAAAAGGGACGTTGGATTCATTCTTCAACAGGCTGGCGCACTTGTGGGTCTCAGCTAAGGAGACTCTGTGTCAGTCTGTGTGAATCATATGGTCCTTTGTGTGCTTGTGTGTCTGTGTGTGCTCACGTGCATGAATGAGTATGTGTTCATTGGGGTGCGGGGGTGGTTTAAAGGGGATTGCTGTAGCTCAGACAGGGCGGGAACTCATTTTCGTTTGGAATCAAATGCATTTAGAGCAGGATAAAATGAAAAACTTTATTCAGCATTTTCTGAAAGAAGCCACCCAAGGTCTCTTTTCTCAGTATCTGGGACCACAAATACCATCTAAGTCACACAGGCTATGTCATGCACACACACGTATGTGATTTTTAATATCCTCACATGACCAGAGTGAATTTGTTCCATTCAGTGGGAAGCCACAACATTTATTACATCTCTTTCTCAAATAAACCTCAAAGCGAGCATTTCATCTTGCCTCATGTAATCATCATAAGGTAGAAAATGAAATTTTCCAAACCTAAAAGCATGTTGCTAAGAGCTCCAGGGCACTGCATGTCACTTCCTACTTTGATGTGTTCATGGAAAGGGGTGGGGGATGGAAAACAAAAAAAGAGAGCAAGGAAAGAGAAAAGAAAGATGCACTGCATCTTCCTTGAGATTTCAGATAGCATGTTTTTTTTTTCTTTTTAACTCTTTATGTAGTGACAAGATGGAGCTGATTAAAAGAAGACAAGGAAAGTCTCAGTGCCAGACCACTTCAGAAATGAAGCATTCCAGAAAGGCATGTACAAACTCCTGTCAGAAACAGGAATGATTTCACGGCCCCTCTTGCATATTAATGAACTACAAGTAACCTCAGTTTAGTGGTGCAGATGCAACATTTCAGGAGCTGTGCCAGGATTCAGCGATAAATGCCAGCTCCAGGGGAAACACATTTCAGGATAGAATTAGGAGAGCAGCCATCTGAGACGTCCACAGAAATCATGCACCCCCCTCAAAATGCAAGGGGGCTACTGGGGAGCGGGGCGCTGGTGGCGGTGAAAGTAGGGTGGCCAGGGTCGTTTATCTGAGTCTGGTTCCCAAGCAGGCGCTCCATCTTCAGCTCTCCGACACTGCGGATTTCCTCAAGCAACAATAACATTCGCCTAAAGGTCAAGCTCAGGTGAACTGATACATTTTTGCTGCCTATTTTTCTGGTGTGATTAATATAAAAACCTAAAACTGTGTCAACATAGTCCTCCTTGCTTTAGAAGCAAAACCTCCTCTCTCCCTACCCGAAACTGCCTGTCAGGTGTTTTTCTTCCCCAACTTCTTGCAACCTGCGGTTGCGTTTTCTGACAGAAGGCGGCTGTCGGCAATCCTCTTTCCTCGCAGTGCTCCTCCAGAATTCGCTCCGTTCTCGTCCTCTTGCTCTCCCATTCCCCTTTGCCCCACACGCATAGTACAGCCATCACTGTCGTCTGTGCTCACCATCTGTTGCTAAAATTCCTATGATACGGAAATCACATGACAGTTTGAGGTGCAGCCATTTCAGTGTTGCAAGCTTTCGCTTGGCAGGGTCTGGACGCGGTGGCTGTGTGGTTTTGCCTTATGGGGCTGACCAGCTCACGTGGTGTGATAGCTGGCCCTCTTGAAGGACCTTCAAAAGTGGCTGCCGACAATATCAGACGTTATTGTGGGACTGAAAATGGAGAATAAAGCTGCAGCCTTCATTTTCAGCTGAGACCCAGGCTAGACTGCAGCCAAGGAGAAGAGAGGCACAGACAGAGCAATGCTCTGCACTGTCATGCGAGAAAATAATACACACCGAGAATTGACTTTGTTGCTCTACCAGCCAAGTCTTGCCGCAGAGTGCTACGTGGCAAAACACTGGGAGACTCAGCAGCTTTGCACAACAGTACTCAGTCTCGCTCATGGGTCTGCGGGTCAGCTGGGAGTTGGCTGACCTAGGCTGGGCATAGCTGGGCTTGTCTCCAAGCCGCAGACTAGGTCCACTGGGCTCCACGCGTCTCTCATCCTCTGGGACCAGTGGGAGTGGGCTGCCTAGCTGTGTTCTTATGGAGATGGCGGAAGTGGGAGAGAGTAAATCCAGTAGTGCTTGTGTCATATCAGCTAACCTTCCATTGGCCAAAGCGAGTCACACACCCAAGCCCGAAGCCAAGGGCAGGGAAGGGTAAGCCACATGTTACTACCCAGGTCCAGTGGGGGTCAGAAAGCATACTTCCTCCATGGAAGTAGGGAGAGGGTAAAAATAATTAAATGATAACATAAAAACCACCACACTTGCTATGGGTGCCCACCCAAGTACCCATTCCTTCTTTTTGTAATTACCCAGATTTTCATTCTGGAACCCACAATTCCTTAGTAGTTATACTTTTTGGGGAAACAGCTCTACCTGGTGCTAGAGATTGGACATTTAGATCAGACTTACGTTACCAGCAAAATCCTATCCGCCAGCCACAGTTACTGTTTCAAAGATAAAAATAAACATGAAGTCCAGTTTGAACCAGTGAGAATGGCGGAGACATTTGTTAGAAACTCTGGGGAAATAAGTGTTCTTCCTGTGCTGTAAGAACCACTGGAAGAGATGCTCCGAGTAGTGCATAGCTGTGCCTTTTGCAGCTGCTGATATGTGAGGGTGAAGCTGGCACACGGAGGAGGACTTACGTGTGAGAACTGTAGGAACATCACTGCATTCCCTGATCAATCCTAACCTGAAGCCCACTCTATTTCTGGGGTTTTTAGTCAAGTTGGTTAATAAATGAACTTCATTGTTTATTGGATTTACATTACTTGCAATTAATACTATTTTAGTGGATTCCCTCTGTGTGTGACTTGGCGATATTGGGGGTGTGTGTGTGTGTAGTATGGCGTGATATTTAATTTCTTTGTACCTCAGATTCCTGAGATTCCTAATCCACAATACGGTAATAATTGTATTATAATAATGAGATGATACATGTCAAGGCCCTAGCACACAGCAGTCACGGCTGTATTGCACATTTCTGCAGGTTGATTCCCAGAAGAGGGAATGAGGCAGATTGAAGGCACAGTCCATCCATGAAACTGTGAGTTTGTGGAGCTGCCTCGAACAAGAGAGGATATTTGTTTCTAATTTCCCCAAACCCATGGGCTAGCCAAGGCCCTGATAGAGGACATTTTACAAATACTGGTTTCTTCCTAGTAGTATAGTCAGTACTTCTTTGGATGGTTAGAAGATAAAAGCAAAAGAATTTTATGCTGTTCAGAGCAATAGAACTCCTAAGGAACATTGTTCGTTTGTGTTGTTTTTCTCTTGAAAAGTAGTCAATTTCTCCTTTATTGTGTGGTCATTTATTTTTTCCTATTCCTTTCCTGAAGCTGATTTCCCTCTCTCTCTCCCTTTTCCATTTTCTACCTTCTCATCCTTTTCCAGTAGATTTTCCCTTTGTCTCTTTTCCTTCCTTCTCCTCAGCCTCTGCTTATTTTTCCTTCTCCTCTCACTTTTGGAAAGGCCTTCTGAGGACTTGGCCTTTTCAACTTCAGAGTATCTTCACATAAAAGCTGATTTGTATTCTCTGAAAGCAGAGTTTCTGGAGTGAAACATATCTGAACACGCATCCTGGTTCTGTGACTTTGGACATACTAAGTTCTCTGGACCTCATGTTTCCCCTCTGTAGAATGGGTCTAACGTACTTACCTTTGGAGCCATTGCAGAGGACTAAATGAACTCATGTGTCAAGTGCCTGAGACCACATAAACAATCAATAAACGGTAGCTTCTTCTCCCGTCTAGCTTCATTAAAGAAGGTCATTATTGTAAAACACCTGGCATAGGGTAGGCACTGAACATTTAACATAGATCATTCACTTCTGATTTAAATAGAACAGCTGCCGTCACCATCATTTTCCTGTCTTAGCCTTTTTCCTTGTAAACAAGTCCTTACCTAATTGTTTGAATAGCTGAAACATCCCTTGTCCAAACACGGACAGAGAACATAGGGGTGAACTGTGTAGTTCACGGCTACCGAGAGAATTCTGGGAACGCTTCCTGCATGCCCTTAGGCAGATGGGCAGTACACGTATATTTCAACAACACAAATTAATGTAAAACATATTCATGTATGTATTAATTAATGCTAATGTATTCATAAGCAGCTCAGATAATGGGCAGTACTCTGACACCTCTCTCCTAATTCATTCACCCTAAAGAGACTGAATCTTTCTTAATTTTAGGCTCAAACAAGTTGATCTGTGATTTCAGGGGCTCCTTTCTTTCACACTCCCTATGCCCTATGGCCACCTGCTGGCTATCTAAGAACTCCTCTAACTGGTGGAAAAAGCCTTCCAGACGGCAATTAGAAAAAAGGAGAAATGGTGTCTGTGCAGATACTTGGCTAAAGTAGTATGAAAAGTATGAGTGATTTCTGTCTCAGAGAAATCAGGTAAAAAAACAGATACAAGAGTACTTGAAGAGGATGCTTAAAATGAAGGAGAAGCCACTTGGGGGTGGGACAAGGGTCCAGAAAGGAAAGCCAGGGGTGGAAAAGGAAGGTAGGAAGATTTATAAAATTTCCCAGTCAGATCATCATATCTTAAAACGAAAGCTGGGCTCTGAGGAATGTTCTTTGTGGAATGGCATGATACAATCTAAGCAAGTTTGAATTTAAGGTTGTTTTTGTTGCTGCTGTTTTTTAAAACTGAGTTGCCTTCAATAGAGGAGCATTTTCCCTGGGAAATTATTTAATGGTGGGACCTGAGTACAGAGCTTAGAGACCAATATGGTCACTGCCTTCTAAGAGTTTATAATCAAATTTGGATAACTATGGAACAAGATAAGACAACTATGAAACGTAAATATTGATAACATCCTGCTCCTCATTGCCCTCCCCCAACACACACCTCCTGTTGGCCTCGCCTCTGCTGGATGTGTGGGTCTTTTGGGATTGGGTTTGTCAGAATGTCTGAGACTAGAAGGTAAACAGTTAAATAGAAAGTTCTCCCTGAACCTGGAGGAGCAGGCACTCTGTGTTCTCCCTCTCTGTTTCTATTTAAACTGGAAGGTTTTCATTCTAGTGAAAAAAAAAAAAAAGAGTGTAAAGTAAGTATGAAAAACAAATATAGGGGATGGAGAAGAACACAGGCCAGATATGGAATAGGACCAAGGGTCAACGACAAAAGCAAAATAAGCCTGTACAGTTGTCCGTGCTGGGCAGTTTGCAAAGCCCTTTCAGGAGCATCATCACAACCATCTTGTGAGGAGAGTCCGAAGGCAGGTGGTAGAGACTGGGTTTATATTCAAATTGGTTCTGCTTCTGTAAATTAAAGGGCATGATGGAAATGACTGCTGTGGTAGCATCTTCAAGAAGTGCCCCAATGTTCCCTGCTACCTTTTAGCATGCCCTTGAGTAATTCCTCCCCTTGAGTGCAGACTGGGTCTAGTGACTCCTAAAGAATGAAATACGGCAGAAGTGATGATATGTTACTTCTTTTAGGTTATGAAAAGGCTGTGGCTTCTGTTTTAGGAACTCTTATACTTTCGCCCTCTTAGATACTCTCATTCTGGGGGAGGGAAATTGCCTGTTTGGCAAAGAACTGATGTCTCCAGCCAACAGCCACCTGAGAGAGGTCAGAAGCAGGTGTTCCCCCAGTGGACCCCTGAGATGCCTGCAGCCTTGACTGTCACCCTGATTGCAGCCTTCTGTGAGACCCTGAGCCACGGCCACTCAGCAAAGCCACTTTTGGATTTCTGAGCCACAGAAACTGTGAGTTAATAAATGTTTGTGTTTTTCAGCTGTTGAGTTTGGGGGTAATTTATTATGTGGCAATGAATAATTAATACAGTTGCCCTTTGGTCTTTTTATGTTTTATTTTATGCTGACAAAACTAAAATATGCTTATTGTTGAAACAGAGAAACAAAGAAAACAAAAACACCCCAAAATTTGTAAGCAAGAGGTTACCAATATTTTCCTAATAGTGGATGGTGGGCACTATTTACAGTGTGAATCAGATCATGCCACTCCCCCATTCAGAACCACCCAGTGACACCCCATTATGTTTGGAATATAATACAAGGCCTAGGTGACCCCCTGCTGTCCTTGTGACCACAGAGGGTCTGCACTTCTGTTCGCTCATTGAGCTGCAGTAAGTGTGGCTTCCTGTGCTCATCGAGTCTGTCTCACGTGCTCCCGCCTGGGTCCTGGACTTGCTGGTTTCTTTGCTGAACTGCCACGTTCATCTCCCCAACGTGGCCGCCCCAGGTCTCTGTTCAAATGTCACTCTGCTGAGCTGCCTCCCTGAATACCTGTCTAAAATAGCTCCCTTCACATACAACCCCTGTGCTTCAGGTTATCTCTTTTACTTTGTCCGATTGCCTCTCTCCTACTAGAAAGCTGGTGCTGTACATGCAGGCACTTTGTTTTGTTCACTGCTATATCCCCAGCTCAATAAATGCTTGTTGGATAAATGCTACATCTATTTATTTTATTCTCTTCCATTCTTTATTTTCTCTCTCTCTTTTCTTTCCTCTGCACAGATTTTTAGGTATTTTAGTTTTACAAGCAGGAAGTAAAACATAATTTAAAAAAGACAAAACTCCAACAATTTTTTAAACTCTTCAAACACAATTTCTGTATAATATTTTATCACATGAATGTGTCACCTGAGCAGCGGGACATACAAAACCAGTGCACCTTTCTGTGTTTCAGTTTCCTCATCTTGACTGCGGAGAGGCCTGGCAGAGCATTGAATGGAATGACGCAGGTAGCTCACTCAGCACAGTAGTACATAGCGCGGTATCAGTCAAAGCCAAAGCAACAGGAATCCAGTCTCACAAGTTTCAGGGAGTGTGTTGTAAACCATGCAAATGCTTATTCTAAGTTTCCTTGGAGGGCTGAGTGTGCAAAAAAATACCTGGGGCAAAATTCTGCTACACCCATTTATCTTCTCACATCTTCTTTCTCCCGTTTTTGGTCTTCATATTCCCCTCAATAACATAATATTTTCTTTTTTCCAGGCACACTTGCCTGTTTTTGATGTAAATCGAGCTATTTTTTCCAATCTGTTAGATGTAACCTCGCCCCTGCCCTTTTGACTCAGCGATTCATCCTGAGAAGCATGTTTGAGGGCAGGAGGGTCAAGGGAGAGACTTGACCAGACTTTTCCTGAGTTGCAGGCAGGGTTATTGGGGTAAGAGACAGAAAGAGGCAGCAAACACTCACCTATTAGTGTATCGTTTTCTATCATGGATACATTGTAATGTGTTTAACTGTTCCTAATAATTAGCCTCTTAGTTTCAGAGCTTTTGCTGTTTTAAATACTGTTGTCCTGAACATCTTTGTATGTTAGTTTCACCCGATTCTGATTATTTCTCCAGGATGGTATATTAGTTAGGGTTCACGCAGGAAACGGAAAGCATGCTCAAATGGGGTAACTGAGGATTATTTAGAAATGCGTAGGCTGCATTACGGGAGACCAGTGGGCTTAAGGAGCAGAGAGAGGGTGCAATGCTGGGAACGGAGAGGGAAGTTGAGACCACGCTGTGGCCGTCACTGTCGCTGCAGGCGATGGCCTCCCAATCGACCGCAGCCTGTGCTAAAAGACTCCAGCCATTGCCATCTCCACCCTCGCTGGGGGAGCCAGGGAACTGTATACTGCCTGCTTCTCCAGTCCCCTGATCCTGCTGGTGCCTTCCACTGGTCCAACTCAGCCAGAAGTCAGAAGACTAGGGAACCCAAAATGCAGGGAGGAATAAGGGTGGAGGATGGATCTGGAAGACCTCAAGGAAAATACCCACCAGAGAAGGCTTCTAGAAGTGGAATTTCTAGGTCAAATGGTGTGGTTAGATTTAGAATGTTTAGTATATATATATTGCCTTCCATCTTATTCTTTATTTAAAAAATGCAGTCTTTAACATCTGTGGTAGAAACTGCTTTGTGTTCCATAAAAGCTATTTCCTCTACCCCTCACCCCCACCCTGCACACAGAATAGATGACATTCCCCAGCCTCCCTTGCAGTGACATCTAGTCATGGGACCAGTTCTGGCCAGTGGGTTGTGGGTTGGAATGATACAGGCCCATTCTAGGTCTACATCATCAACACTTTCCATGGGCAATCCCTCATGGTCCTTTTCCTTCCTGCCTTGGTTGAATTAAAAAAACCACAATGGGCCGGGCGCGGTGGCTCACACCTGTAATCCTAGCACTCTGGGAGGCCAAGGCAGGTGGATTGCTCAAGGTCAGGAGTTCGAGGCCAGCCTGAGCGAGAGCGAGAACCCGTCTCTACTAATAATAGAAAGAAATTAATTGGCCAACTAAATATATATATAGAAAAAATTAGCCGGGCATGGTGGCGCATGCCTGTAGTCCCAGCTACTTGGGAGGCGGAGGCAGAAGGATTGCTTCAGCCCAGGAGTTTGAGGTTGCTGTGAGCTAGGCT